>CAUYRH010086968.1:0-27745 GCA_963574655.1 Perodicticus potto | reverse complement strand
AATTGGACTTGTGACCTAAGATGTGATCAATTTTTGAGTATGTTCCATGGGGTGCTGAGAAGAACGTGTATTCAATTTTATTAGGATGAAATGTTCTGTAGATGTCTGTTAAATCCAGTTGTTGAATGGTTAAGTTTAAATCCAAATTTTTTTTACTTAGCTTCTTTTTGGAGGATCTATCCAACACTGCTAAAGGAGTATTAAAATCTCCAACTGCTATAGAGCTGGAGATCAATTCCTCATGCCTATTAGAGTTTTTCTTATAAATTGAGGCGAATGCTAGTTGGGTGCATAAATATTAATAATTGAAATCTCATCATATTGAGTGGTACCTTTAACAAATATGAAATACCCGTCTTTATCCTTCTTTACTTTGGTTGGTTTAAAGCCTATTGTATCTGCCAATAAGATTGCGACACCTGCTTTTTTCTGTTTTCCATTTGCCTGGAAATCCCTTCACCTTGAGTCTAAATTTCTCTTTTAAGGTAAGGTGAGATTCTTGTATACAGCAGATATTTGGCCTGAGTTTTTGTATCCAGTCAGCCCACCTATGCCTCTTTAGAGGACAATTTAAACCATTCACATTAACTGAAAGTCATGATAAATCTTTAGAAAGTGCAGTGGACATTTTTAGTCCTTTCATCACTGTGGAAGATGAAATTTGATAAATAGTTTCTGAGTGAGTTTACTTTTGTGTTAGAGGTTTGCGCTGGTCATTGTGGAGGATAGGTCTGAGAATATCCTGGAGAGCTGGCTTAGTTATAGCAAATTTCTTCAACATGTGGATGTCATTTAAATATTTAATTTCTCCATCATAAATGAAAGTCAGTTTAGCTGGATACAAGATCCTGGGTTGAAAGTTCTTTTGTTTTAGGAGATTGAAAGTCAATGACCATTCTCTTCTAGCTTGAAAGGTTTGATCAGAGAGATCTGCAGTTATTCTAATATTCTTCCCCTTGTACGTAATGGATTTCTTACATCTGGCTGCTTTCCGAATTTTCACCTTCATATTAACTTTCTCAAACTTAATTATGATGTGCCTGGAGGATGTCTTATTTGGGTTGGGTCATGCTAGGGTTCTGAAACTGTCTGCTATCTGAATTTCAGAATCTCTTGGCATGTCTGGAAAGTTCTCCTTCATAATCTCATAAAGAAGAGACTCTGCCTTGTGATGCCACTTCATCGTTTTCAGGTATCCCTATAAGGCGAATATTGGTTTTCTTTGAGTTGCCCCAGAGCTGTCTGAGCGAATGATCCATTTTTTGCCTTCCATTTCTCTACCTCTTTGGAAGTTTGGGAACGTTCCAAAGCTTTGTCTTCCATGTCAGAAATCCTTTCTTCTGCCTGCTCCATTGTGTTACTGAAGGATTCTACTGTATTTCTCAGATCTTTGAGGGCTGCAACATCTTGTCTCAATGTGTCAAAATGTTTGGTCATTTTGTCTTTGAATTCGTTCAGTTCTTGAGACATCTTTTGGATTACTGGTTGAAATTCTAATTCCATCTTTTCCTCCACTGCACTGATCTTATTTGCTATCCAGACTCCGATTCAACTTCTGACATCTCATCCATTTGCTTGTGCAAGGGATCTTGTGCTGTATCTACCTTGTCGTTCCTTGGGAGAGTTGATGTACTCTGATTATTCATATTGCCAGAGTTTTTCTGTTGATTCTGCCTCATGATTATTTTTCACTGTTGCCTATGACCGTCCTCAGAGTTGGGGAGGTGTCTCTCCTAGATCAGACCCTGGCAGAATCTGTTGTTACTGGATCTTTGTAGGGAGTGACCCTATGTCTCTAATCAAAATCATACATATTTTTAAAGTAAAATTTTTTCAATGCAATGGCTCTCTCTTGCTCTGTCAGACAATTATCAAACTCCTTATGGCATATAAGGCCTTGAGTGGTCTGGTGCCTTGGTGAGGAAAGGAGTGTGTTGGAACTGACTCAGACTAGCTAGCTGTCACTGGCATGTGGATGATTAAATTTTCTGGCATTTTACAAGCTGACTGCTAAATCCTTGGTTGTGTGAAGCTGACTGTGGCCACAGTGTACACTTTGCAGAAAATGGTAACTGCTGCAAGGCAGGGCTTTCTCTACACCTCCTTTCTCCCTGCAGGATAACCAGTTCACCAGCACATCACTGTCATTCCTCTGTCCTTGCCTAACTTCCTCTTCCATTCTGCACTTTAACCACACTGACCAACTTTAACTTTCAGTAATGTGTCATACTTCCTCCTATTTAAGAATTATCAAATGAATGCATTGGCCTCTCTTCTGCAGGAAATTATAAACTCCAAGAAGTCATATATTCTCAGTGCCTTTTAGCACCTGGTACATAGCTGGTATTGAATATATATACCTGCTATTACATGAAAACAACGTGATGCCTTGAAAATCATAAAATAATTCATGGGTATGATTATGTATATTATTTATTTATTTATTGAGATAGAATCTCACTTTGTGACCCTGGGTAGAGTGCTGTGTCATCATGGCTCACAGCAACCTCCAACTCCTGGTTCAGGCGATTCTCTTGCCTCAGCCTCCCCAGTAGCTGGGACTACAGGCATCATCCACAGTGCTCGTTTTTTTTTTTTTTTTTTTTTTTTTTTAGTAAAGACAAGGTCTCAATCAGGCTGAGGATGGTCTCCAACTCCTGAGCTCAGGGCGATCCACCCACTTCTGCCTCCCAGAGTGCTAGGATTACAGGTATGAGCCACCACACCTGGCATGATTATGTATATTAAAACATGTTTCTTGAATAAACATATTTCTATTTTATTCGTTTTTTTGATTTTCCATTTAAGATAGTGAAAGGTTATAGAGTCAAAGATGAAAGATTATTCTGAGGTGTGAGAAAAAAGGAATACAGAGGCCCAGTTTGTGCAATTCAAATGGCTTTATTCTACCTGGGTGCAGGTGGGGTGAGATTTCCAACCGGGAAGAAATCCACACGTGGGTAATGGCGATCAGAGGCTTTAAAGGTAGGAAGGTGGGGGTTGGGACATTCCCTTTCCTTGGTTGGACATCTGTTGTAAGGATGGGGGTTGGCCTATTTACCTTTCTTAGGTGGGACATCCGGTGGGTCAGGGTAGAGGGTTGATTCTTTTAGGCGGGTCCACCCTATTTGGGCAAGGTTTGACCCTATCAGGTAGGATCAAATTCATTTTCTAAATGATGAAATTTTTATTTCTATAAAACAGTCATAACTGAACCATGATATTAACATCTATTTAATTTGAATTAGATGTGACTTTTATTATTATGACAAAATGATATCAGATTAGATGAGGGTGATATTTTACAAAGAAATCTTTCTTGTTTTAAGTTAGTTTTCCAGAAATACATACTCTCCCTCTTTCTGTGCTGATATAACTATAATAAAACATAATATTAAAGTATTTCCTCTCAAAAGAGATTTGTGGAAGTTATCAAAACTCTCTTGGAAAACACTTCCAGTAACTTGTGGTAAGGTGAAAATTGCATCATCATCATAATTGTCAATATTATGCCTACTGGCAGAATTTTCCACTTATATGGGAAGCCATGTCTTCATAGCTCTTACCCTACTGAGATTTTCAGATCTTTATGGATTTTTCATGCCAGCCTTTTTCATCCAATGAATAATTATTTTGTCCTTATGGCACTAAATGCAAATCAAATTTAATTTAGCATGTGAAGTAATTATTAAAGACAATACTTTTTGCAGATTTTTTTCTTGATATATATATTTCTCCCACAGTATTGCATCTTAATTGAGGGAGACCAAAATGTTCTATCATGGGGTAATCTGGGGTAACATTTGTTATTCTTTTTCATCATTACTGATTGGCTTTTTAAATTATTTTTTACAGATTTCAATACCAGGTGTGAATTAGTATGTTTCAGATTGATATTGGAGATGTAGTCAATCCTCTACGATTCCAAGTCCAAATTTTCTCCTTATTAGACATGACACAAACGAAGAAGGTAGGATAACCTGGTGAAGTGACCAACTCTCAGTTCCCTAGTTTCTTCTCCCACTGGTTTTCTTACTCTTGTATCTGAATATTGTCTAGCAATGCAATGTCCCTAGGTTGTGAAATTGCACATTTATGCATCATTGTATTAAAGTTCTGTGTATGTCTGTCATTCTGAAAGTGCTTCCTCTTCTTTAATGAAGCATTGTTGTAGATTTATGTTGTCTTTTTCTGTCAGTACACACTATTAGGTGTAATTAGTCTCTAGCTTCAAGTCTACACAAAATTAGCAGACAGTTGAACAGTCTTCCAGTTGCAGCTGATCATAATAGACAATAAGCTAACAAGTAAACCAAAAATAGCTTGTTCTTTCTCTTAATGTGAGAAATAGCTTACCTGGATAGTTCTTGCCTGGATTTTCTTTGAACTTCAGCTGTCCTCATATCTTGTCTATGTAGATTTATCTTATATGAATATTTTTCCCTCTTCTTAATTTATTTATTTTTTAACTTAATTTTTTTTTTGAAACAAAGTCTCGCTTTGTTGCCCAGGTTGGAGTGCAGTAGTATCATCATAGCTCACTGCATCCTCAAACTCCTGGGCTCAGGCAATCCTCCCAACTCAGTCAAGTAGCTAAGACTACAAAACATGTGATGTTATGCCCAGATAAATTTTCTTCCTTTTAATTTTAAACCAATTATTTGAGAAATAGTCTCACTCTGTTTCCTAGCCTAGAGTGCTGTGGTATCGCCTAGCTCACAGCACAACACCACAACACCCACTGATTTCAAGTGATCCTCCTACCTCAGCCTCCCAAGTAGCTGGGACTACAGGTTTCTGCCATGACACCTCGTTAATTTTTCTATTCTTAGTAGAGATGTATCTCACTGTAGCTCAGGCTAGTCTTGAACCCCTGAGCTCAAGTGATCCTCCTGCCTCAGCTTCCCAGAATGCTAGAGTTACAGGCGTGAGCCACCAAGCCCTGCCTATAATTTAAACACTAATAATGTTATTCTATTCAGAATTTAGGATATGTTTCCTTTTTATAAGACTTATAGCTTACACCTCTCACTAGACACTATTGTTCAATAATTCATCTCAATTCAGCATTTTACAAGATGCTAAATATTTTTCATTTATTGTGTTACTTCATGTGCCCATTCTGTACATAATACATTTATAATTGCTCCCTCAAATCCAAGGATAACATCAGGCAGAAAAATTCATGCAGAAAACATTTAAGTTATAGCCTTCAAAAAACTGTTTTAATGTAAAATCCCTATTTTTTAAACTATCACATATTGTGTCCAACACATCTCTGGTGCTTACTCCATTCTTGCCCTTTCTCCAATCTTCCCTGACCCTCCCAGTCCCTGTCAGACACCCCCTCATGAAACACTTACAGTAGCATGTTGTTTTCCTACACAATTTCTTTCATTTTTTTGAGACAGAGTCTCACTTTATTTCCCTCAGTACAGGGTCATGGTGTCATAGCTCACAGCAACCTCAAAGTCTTGGGCATGAGCAATCCTCTTGCCTCAGCCTCTTGACTGGCTGGGACTACAGGAGCCCACACAACAACCCAGCTATTTTTTAGAGACAGGGGTCTTGCTCTTGCTTAGGCTGGTCTCAAACTCCTGAGCTCAGGCCATCCACCTGCCTCAGCCTCCCAGAGTGCTAGGGTTGCAGGCATGAGCCACCACTCCTGGCCTTTTCTACACAACTTTTATCATAGTTTGTAATTACTTGTTTATTTATTTATTTATTTATTTATTTTTATTTTGAAATAGAGTCTCACTATGTCACGCTCGGTAGAGTGCTATGGCATCATAGCTCACAGCAAACACAAACTCTTGGCCTTAAGCAATTCTCTTGCCTCAGCCTCCCAAGTAGCTGGGACTACAGGTGCCCATCACAACGGCAGGCTATTTTTTTGTTGTAGTTGTCATGGTTGTTTAGCAGGCCTAGGCCAGGTTTGAAACCTCAGCCCCAGTGTATGTGGCCAGCAACCCTAACCACTGAGCAATGGGTGCCAAGCCAAGTTTGTTTCTTTTTCATATAACCTTCTGGAGCTGAGCAATTCAGAGCTGGTGGGATGGCTCCTTGCCCTCAGCACATAGCTTCCATCTCTGAGTCCCCCGGGCTGCCAAGTTCTTGCTATCTCCTTATCAATAAGAAGAGGAAAAGGACCAGAGGAACACAAGTTAAATACTTTAACCCCTGAGTTCTTTAAAGTAGCAAATGTTGCTTCTATTCACACTGCATTAGCCACAACTTGGTCACATGCCCACACCTCACACCTAAAGAACGTGCAAACTGAGGACTTTACCTGGCAAGCATCTACACCTAGGAAGAAAGAGAGATTGAATACAGGGGACAAGTAGCTGTCTGCCAGAAGATTTGTATCTTATTACTGAATACTTTGTCTCTGGAGCCCAGCTGCCACATAGCAAGCCCTCAACAAACACTCGTAGGGTGGACCGATGGACTTTACATCTTCACACCATCATTCACCTTCACCCATATTTAATTCTCACCCTTTCCATCTCCTTGACTTGAAAAAGCTGTGAATCCAGAAGATCAGGAAACCCAGGAAAGTTCCAGAAAAGTGAGAGTAGCTGTACATGTAGGCCAGGAAGTGGTTTTCTTACAAGGGTAAAGCTGATGAGATTAGCTGATACCTATGCTATCTATGAGTATCTTTAATTCCTGGGATGAACTGCAGACTTTTCAGCAGATACTAAGATGAGTGGGGTCTTCCAGGTCCAGTCATCCTTGCAATATCACACATCACTCTACTTTGAAGGTATGGCAGTTTCTTCTTCCAATAAGCAGAAAGAGTTGCTGAAATAAACACACACATACAGCACACATCTTCAAAACCAAATATTAATTTTGAGATACAGTTCTGAGTCAATCCATAATAAGAAAAAGAAATGTTTTTCACAACTGAGTTGCCACTTCCCAGTATTAATGAAAATAAAAGGAAATAAGACAAAAACCCTCCAAGAAAAATGTAATCGCTACTTTCTCCATGCTCACCTAGTTCTTCTATGGCCTTTCCACATGGTGTTACATAGTCAATTACACTGTGAGATATTTGTGGACTTAAGGGATATCTTGTTTATATTTATATTTCCCCTAGCACCAAGTGGCACGTCAGTTGTACTCAACAAATATCTGCTGAATGTATCCATGAATAAATGAGGAATTAATGAATAATAAATTGATGAAAAATGAATAAATTAATGAATCTTCTGAGTTGTTTTAATAATACACATAATACAAGTGCAAGAATAAGAGGTAACTAGAAGAGTAAAACATCTTTTTCTCTCCTGATTGCTTGAGCCCATGAGGAAGTGAAGTAATCTCAGAAGCTCCATAGGGCTTTTGTGAAGAGACGGGGTTGACTAAACAGAGTATCTGGAAATAAAGGAAGAAGGGAAAAAGTTATTTCTTGCTTAACTGAAAAAAATGTGAAGTACTACTTCAGTTACGGAATTCACTGTCTCTCAAAATATATATATGTCTTTGGGAGGCGGTGCGTGTGTGAGCGTGTGTATGTGTTTCTGAGTATGTTGAATGTTACTCACTATATAGTTAGGGGAATAAACTGCCATTCGTTCAACTTATAGTACTCATATAAGTTGACTTGTCCCCCATTTGGTGCTGGGGGAAATATAAACATACTCACCCTTGATGTCATCAAGCTACGTAGGAAATGTCAGCACAGATCTTTGACTGCCCTGTTGAATCTCTTTCCCACCTCCCTGGAGGACTTAGCATTGGGCCAATGTCCTTCTGTAAAAGAATAAATTGTGGAGGAGATCAGCCTCTGTGGTAAGAGGCATGGTTTCTATATTAGCCCATTTGGGTCACTATTATAAAATACCATGGATTCAGTAACTTAGAAACAATAAAATTTATTTCTCACAGTTCTGGAAGTTAGGAAGCCTGAGAGCAAAGCACCAGTAGGTTCAGCAGAGGGTGGAAATGGCCAGGAGTCTCTTGGGGTCTTTTTCATAAGGGCAATAATCCTCCTAATACTATGTACCATCACCTTGGAATTATAGATATTATTGTATTTGTACCATAAACATTCATAACATGGTAGTTTCTCAAAAACAAATTTCAAGTGGCTCACCATGTAATCCTAGCACTCTGGGAGGCCGGAGTGGGTGGAATGCTTGAGATCATGAGTTCAAGACCAGCCTAAGCATGAGCAAGACCTTGTCTCTAATAAAAATAGAAAAACTGAGGCAAGAGGATTGCTTGAGCCCAAGAGTTGGAGGTTGCTGTGAGCTATGATGATGCCATGGCACTCTACCCAGGGTGACAGCTTGGGGCTTTATCTCAAAAAAGAAAGAAAGAAAGAACAAACTGGTAGAGAAAGTCAAAAAGATGAAGCATTGGGTAGAAGAAACCAGATTAGGAACATGATTGTACCTGTAATTAAGAGGCCAGAAAGCCTATAGATATTATGTGACTTATGTCTGCCATTGCTTTTTATTCATTTGTTTGCTTTGTTTTGAGACAGAGTCTCACTCTGTCACTCAGAGGAAGTACCATGACCTCAGCCTAGCTAATAGCAACCTCAAACTCTTGAGCTCAAGTGATCCCCTGGCTTCAGCCTCCCCAGTAGCTAGGGCTACATGCGCCCACCAAAATGACAGCTATTTTTAGAGACAGGGTCTCTCTCTTGCTCAGGCAATCCACCTGCCTTGGCCTCAGCCACCACACCTGCTCTAAGATGAGTTAAACTCAACATTTTCTTCTCATCCAGAATGCATGGATTATTTTTCTCCACGATAGAATTCCAACAATGAAATTTCAAGCCTCCCACAGCAGAATTTCCCCCTATTTCATCTGTATCTCTGTAATTACAGAGCCCTGCCTGCCACACCTCAGCTGCTGTTCAGAAGTATGTTACCCACAGAGGGGGCTCCAGGCATAGCACTTCTCCAACCTCCTCCATCAATATCAATTAATAACAGCTTCGTCCTAATGGCTGGTCCACATTCTGACCAACAACATCCCTAGGACCTCCAACAGGTGCTTAATGGAGGACCAGCAGAGGACATAGCTATGCAGAGGCAGCAGTTTCCAATAGCCCTCTGCACAAACATCTCTTTCCCAGTTCCACTTCAGTGTCTGGATTTTCTTGGCGTCTCAGACTCCTCATGTAAGCTCCAGATTGTCCTGTAGCAGTGCTTCATGAGAACTGATTGATGACCCTTTTTCTGATCCTCCAATTCACCATTCAAGACCTTCACCTTCTCAGCCAGCTGCTCAAAAAATTATGTAAGATCATATTCTTTTTTCTTTTTTTTTTTTTTTTTGAGACAGAGTATCACTTTGTCACCCTCAGTAGAGTACCGTGGCATCATAGCTCACAGCAACCTCAAACTCTTTTTTTTTTTTGTAGAGACAGAGTCTCACTTTATCGCCCTCAGTAGAGTGCTGTGGAGTCACAGCTCGCAGCAACCTCCAGCTCTTGGGCTTAGGCAATTTTCTTGCCTCAGCTTCCTGAGTAGCTGGGACTACAGGTGCCTCCACAACACCTGGCTATTTTTTGATGCAGTTTGGCCGGGGCCAGGTTTGAACCTGCCACCCTCAGTATATGGGGCCAGTGCCCTTCTTGCTGAGCCACAGGCGCCGCCCAACCTGAAACTCTTGGGCTCAAGTAATCCTCTTGCCTCAGCCTCCCCAGTAGTTAGGACTCCAGATGCCCACTGTACTGCCCGGCTAATTTTTCTATTTTTAGTAGAGTCTCGCCCTTGCCCAGGCTGATCTCGAACTCCTGACCTCAAGCAATCCACCTGCCTCGGCCTCCCAGAGTGTCAGGGTTACAGGTGTGAGCCACTGCACCCAGCCAAGATCTAATTCTTGTAATAAATCCCTTAATGTTTAACACTCAAGAAAACAAAAACAAAAAGCAATAAAGAAGCAGAAAAAACAACTTTTAAGACTCTTGCTGTAGAGATAATACATAGCCCCAACTCCTTGGAAAGTTCTCTGGTCCCTAAACTGACCAGATAGTGCCAACATTGATAACACTGAGGGTAACCAGGTTGTAGATAGCAATTTTATTTTAATATCTGATGAAGCCTGCACTTCCATCAACCATTTGGCAGAAAGTCAGTTGGAAGGAATTTCTTGAACCTGAAACCAGTTAATCTGAGTTTTCTTCTACAGGCCTAAAGGCAGCAACCTTGGATTCCCCTTTTATAAATGTATTAAGCTATCCATTAATTAATTTTAGCTGGACCAATTATAGAGCTGTTTGATCCTACATTAGGCACAAGGCTGACCTGATTTCTTTGATAGCTCTGTCTTTAATCTCAGCTGAAACTGTATCATGTAAATTCTGCATTAATTCATAGCTTTTCTCCAGGTACCAGGAAGGTGTCATCATGTGGAGAGGATTTATCATGTTAAATGGGCCACGATGTCGTAGCTTCCTATTTGTCAGATTATTTCCCATTTCTATTCTCAGAACACATTTGACCTCCTAAAACTTTTTGCCTAACAAATTATAAGCATATAAGTAGTTCTTGAAAAAAGGAATCGTCTTTCTTTCACTTTATAGAATGAAAATCCCAATAAATTTCTCACTTATTACTTTAGATCTTCCAACTTGCATACCATTTATTTTGATAGGTGGTACTATTAAAGAGATATTTATGGTCAAATATGTTTGAGAAGCTTTGAATGAGATAAAGCTAGGTGAATTATTTACTGAATTATTTGGGAGAACTAAGTTGTTAAAGGTGATAGCAATCAGAATAACGCTGAGTGCAGTGGTGGCTCATGACTATAATCCTGGCACTTTGGGAGGCAGAGGCAAGAATATAGTGTGAAGGCAGAAGTTCAAGACATTGTTTCTACAGAAAATTATCCAGATGTGATGGCATGGGCCTGTAGTCCCAGCTACTTTGGACACTGAGACAGGAGGATTGCTAATTCTCCCCAGAGTTTGTGGTTACAGCGAGCTGTGATTGGCCTTCTGCACTCCAGTGTGGGTGACAGAATGAAACCCTATCTCTAAAGAAATCAAAAACCAAGAGCTATGACCCCACGGTACTCTACCGAGAGCGACATAGTGAGACTCTGTCTCAAAACAAACAAACAAACAAAAAACCAAATACCAAAAAAGACCAAAGAAACCCTCAATCAACATAAGGCATTTGGGGAATACTCAGAGAATGAATTATTTTAATCTCTAAAATTTGGTGTTAATTTCATTGATTATGTAGGGTGTCCCAAATGTCATCCCTAAATTCACCATACCTAGGGAAAAATGGAAAATTGTAGCTAAATGTACCTTCATTACAAATATTCATTACAATATTTTACATATTTACAAAATAGTCTTTACATGTTGGCCACCTCTTTATAAAATTTTGTAATGAATATTTTGTAAATAAAAGTACATTTAGCTATAATTTCCCATTTTCCTTATGTGTGTGACTTTAGGGGTGACTTTTGGGACACCCAATTCAATATGCTTTGGCTAAGCTAGTTAAATCCAGGTGAATAGGGTTTGCCTATTCCCAGAAGCTTGAGGAATTTCTAAATAATGCTACAAAAAAATGTTCTAAAGTTAAAGGCCTGACAAGTTTAGAATTCATTAAATGGCCTAGATTTGGTAGAAAATATAATAAATATACCTCTAGGAGTTATCTTATTGTGACATTTTCCAGATATTTACTTTATTTTCTATACAACAATAATAATACTTAATAGCACATTGTTTTCTAGTGTACTGGAAAGGCACTGGTTCTTGGCATCTTATGATAAATGAAGATTAGATAATATGAGAAAAATTTGTCAAAGACTTGGAGATGGTCAGTAGAGACGATTTAGTGTCCTTTCTGTGGAGTCTTGGGAGTTGGCAGGAAGCCCCTTTGGGGACTTTCTGATTCCATAGGGGCATGACCTTTTATTCTGTTAAGTTGACTACGTTTCTGGCAGCTCTGGGGGCCTAGAAGTTAAGTTGTGGAAAAGTGATAACATATAAAGAATTTCTGTTCATGACAATGCAAATTAATTTTGCCACAAGAAAAAATAAATCTCTGTAAGTAAAACTCTCATTTGAACCAGTTTTAGCATCTCACTCATTATTTGATTAAGGATGGACAAAATGTTTGTTATATGTTCATTTTACATTTTTATAGAAGCTTTAATTTCATCATTTTGAAATTGATAGCTAAGCAATAAAAGATGTCCCTGCCTTTAAAAAGTTTATATTCTGAAAAGGGGAAATACATATATGCACCATACCCGCAATACATATCAGAATCTGCAAAGTTCTTTTATAGAGTTTATTAAAGAAAAGATACTTACTGGTTAGAGAACAGAGATTACAAAGAAGGATCCAGACTGGCATCTTTTGGTAACAAAGATAGAGGCAAAGGAAAGCGTTCCAGGTGAGAATACTATCCACAAATGCATTGAATGGAGAGGTAAATTGAGTGCTGAAGAACAGCTTAATCAGTCTAGCTCGGTTTAATCAGAACACAGATGTTTATAGTAAAAGTGTAAAATCCAAGGCTAGGAAAGAAAAGACAGCTGTTTATGAAAAAATAAGTAAGGAAAAGGGTATGAACAACTGTTTCTCTTGGGCACTTTTTCTACTTTTTAAGGTAACATGTTCATATGATAACTTTTAAGACTGTGATAAAAATATATTAGAGGAAGAAATGCGAAAACAGAAGCCTGAGACCCTTAAATGTCAAAGAGCAGAGCGATTTTACACAGAGCACCCCGACCGCTAGCCTCCACCCCCTCCTACCAATGGTGTAGTAGCTTCTCCTGGCATCAGGCCCAGGTTCTCTCTCCCTGATGTGGAACTCCAACTTCCTCCAGGTAAAAGACAATGTGATGGATGCAAGTAGTGTGAATGTTGACACGATTTAACTCTCAGGCTGCCACTTACACTGCTCTGGCCTGGAGAGCTTCAGGGTCTTCTTTTGTAAAGTAGTTGTCTCAGGGGTCTCATAGTTGTTACTTTTGGCCTTAGTGGTGGCCAGGCTCGGGGAAATGGAGGCTGGGAAGGAATTCAACATTATTATTTCACTAACTCAGCTTTCTTACACTAAATCCGAAAGAGTCTCAGGTATCTGCTGTTGCATTGTTCCCTGGGGATGATGAGGGGTTTGTAATAATACCTTATACAAGAAACTTTAGGCAAAGTTCAAGAAGTTGTTTCTGTGTTCAGGGTTCCAACAATAATCCAAATGGCTCAGACTTAAGGAGGGGAAAGCATTAAATAGAAAGTCTCTATTTAAGTTAGCTCATACAAGAATATGGAGTTGGCCAACTGTCGTTCATCTGTGATAAGATGAAGGGATAAACAAAATGTACCATACACACACAATGGAATATTATTCAGTCTTAAAAAGGAAGGAAATACTGATTCAAGCTGCATGGATAAATCTTGAAGACATTATGCTAAATAAAATAAACCAGTCACAACAGGACAAATATTTGATTCCACTTGTACACAGTATGAGGTACTTAGAGTAATCAAATTCATAGATACAATGAATAGAGCTAGGGGTTATAGGGAGGGGTAATGGGAATTTAGTGTTTAATGGGTTTTACTGGAAATAAAGGTTGATGGTTGTACAACAATGGGAAATGTACTTAATGCCACAGAACTGTATACTTAAAAATTACTGAAATAGTAAATTTTATGTTATGTGTTTCACTACAATTTTAAGAATTTGGTCAGGTATGGTGGCTCATGCCTATAATCTCAGCACTTTGAGAGGCCACGGCAGGAGGATGACTTGAGTCCAGGAGTTTGAGACCAGCCTCAATAACACAGTAAAACCCTATCTCCATAAAAAATAGATAAATTAGCCAGGCATGATGACAAATGTCTGGAGTACCATTATTCAGGAGGTGAAGCAAAAGGATCTTTTGAGCCCAGGAGTATGAGGATGCTGTGAGCTATGATGACACCACTGCATTCTAGCCTGGACAATAGAGCAAGAAAGTGTGTGTATATATATATATATATTTATTTATCCATTTTTTTAGACAGAGTCTAAAGCTGTCACCCTGGGTAGAGTGCCTTAGCATCACAGCTCACAACAACCTCCAACTCCTGACTTAAGTGATTCTCTTGCCTCAGTCATCCAAGTAGCTGGGACTACAGGTGCCCCCACAACGTCCAACTATTTTTTTGGTTGTTGTTGTTGCAGTTGTCATTGTTTTTTTTTTTTTTTTGAGACAGAGCCTCAAACTGTCACTCTGGATAGAGTGCTGTGGCATCATAGCTCACAGCAACCTCCAATTCCTGGGCTAAAGTGAGTCTCCTGCCTCTGCCTCCCAAGTAGCTGGGACTACAGGAGCCTGCCACAACGCCTGGCCATTTTTTTGGTTGCAGCTGTCATTGTTGTTTGGCAGGCCCGGGCTGGATTTGACACCGCCAGCTCAGGTGTACATGGCTGGCGCCTTAGCCCATTAAGCCACAGGCGCTGAGTTTTGTCATTGTTTTATTAGCGGGCTCGGGCTTGAACCTGCCAGCCTTGCTGTATGTGGCCATCACCCTACCCACTCAGATATATACTGAGATGTATATATTTTGATGAAGTTCAACTGCCAAGTTCTTCTAGGTGCCCTTATATGACTATTTCCAAAGTCAGTAGATTGTCCTGCATTGACTCTCTATACTCCTTGCACTCCTGTCACCTTCTCTCCACAAAGCCTCAAACTCCTCCCCCCCCCATCATGTTGTGCTTCTTCCTTGCCCACTTCCTGGGCACTGCCATTGCCCTAGCACTTACATATTCATAACCGTTCCCTAGTGTCTGGAAAACTTGGCTTTTAGCATAAGTTTTGAATTATCATTCTCTCCTTCCTCTGTGTCCAGTGATGGGTAAGGAAGAAGAGGAAGCTTCAAGCCCCATGGAGGGAGAGGAGAAGAAGTTGTGGGTTGGAGTTTGGAATTTTGGGTTGTTTTTATTTGGTTGTCCTCAAGAACACAAAACAATTCAGACAGCCTCCCTCTGTGAATCTACATTAGAGAGTCATATCTCCCCCAGCAGCATAAGTTCAGGTATTTATGTAAAAGGACATCTGTGCTCTTCTGTCCTTGGTTGTATTTCAAAACTCTCTTCTATTGATTTAGCATGGGAGTCTTCATAGTTGACTGCGCCTCCCCAATAACTAGAATACATCCACTCACCCAGCCATGCTTACCCAAATCAAGGTGTGAGAGACAGCTAGCAGAGTCTTAGCACATTGGCCTGACAATGAGAAATAAGGAGGGTACAGGTGAAGCTTCTACCAGCTCCTGATATGGATGCTTAATGGACGTTTTAAAGGTTGGAACAATATGTAAGTATTCTGGAAGAAATTTAAACATTGCCCTAATCTTAATAAGATACACACTGTAGTATTTTGAACAGGGAATGAATGACATATCCATAGCTGTGTTTCAGGAAGATGAAATTAGCACCAATGAGAAAGATGATTTGGAAAAGAATGTAACTAGATGCAGGGAAATTAATTAGGAGGCTATTGAGTCACTTCTAGAAAAAGATATTAGGACTTGTACTAGAAAAGTAGACATGGCAACAGAAAGTTGAGAGGCAGGGCAAGAAATACTGTCAAGGTAGAACTAATACAATTTAGATAGCCACTGCACATGGGTAGGGGTCACAGAGGGAGGCCTCAAAGGTCACTCTTTGGTAGGGGTCTACATTGCTACAAGGATGCTGACACCACTTGCTGAGAGATGAAAGCAAAGTCAATTCTGTAGGAAAAGTATTTAATTTTGTACATACTGTGTTTAAAATACTAGTGAAATAATCCAGTGCAAAAGCTCAGACAGGCAGATGGAAAATCAGGGTATAGTTAGGTAACAATTTTATACTGTATTGAAAGAATTGCTTCTTGGAGATTAAATCAACCAACATAAAACTTAGGGACATGTTGACATTTTATTCTCTCCATCAGGTAACTTTCAAAAGAAACTCAAACATTTGGAAATCATTTTCCCTATTAAGAAAGCAAGCTGGGAAAAATAGTTCCAAGACAAGTAGAAAATGTAAATTACAAATCAATCCTTGGAGGTCTTGCCTTTAGAAACATCACAGAAAATGTGCTGTCACTGACATACAGGCCAGATGATGCTTTTGTCTATGTGGTATGCTAATTATATACCATTTCTGAAGATTGGTTTCTATTTCCTTTGCTTCTTCATGTAGTTTTAAAAGGTTTTTTTTTTCTTTCCATATTCTGAAAAGTATGCTTTCAAAATATGAAAATAATACATAGCTTAGCAATTTCCTTGAATATGTATATTCAAATTTTTGTAAGTACCTAAGTGTATCTTGTTCAACATATTGAAAAGATGCCATAGAAAATTGGCAAGATGTTGTGGGGGAGGGAACAGGTTGTGAGGTAGGCAGGTTACTTCTGCACAATCTCAGACACATAGTCTGGCAGTGAGCTCTGACTCTAACACTTAGCATAATCAGTTTCAGCTTTGCTAAACATTTTCTAGGACTTTATAAGGAGCTTGATATTTGTGGGATGAAAGGTAATTCTCTCTGAAAATGTCAGAAATTCTTTCATTCATTCTATCTTGTTATAAAAATAAGAAGGAGTAAGGCATGACTGTCTGAGACTGAATGGCTGACTTGCTCATTTCTCAGTTGCCTGATGTAGGGTAGCATCTAAGATAATCTAAATAATTGTCTCTGTGCAACAGCTATTTTACTACAGCATATACAATAATGATACTATCATTTACTGATTTACATGCATAATTTTACTTAAGCCTCATGACAGTCGTAAAAGGATGGCATATTATCATACATATCTCCATCTTTACTGAGAACCTTGCAAACAAAGGTTTTGTCTCCAATGCAAAGAGTGAGAATTGTCATTCTCCACCTTTTTGCAAGCCCTCATTTAGAAACATTTTGACTTGATATTCCTTCAAACTGGAATTTGAGCCCTCATTTTTCTATTTTACCACAGCCAAAAATGTCTTCAGTATAGTCAGGTTTTACCTAAATGAGCCCCTTGGCCTTTCTATCATTACTGACACACAGGTTTATGAATGAACTTCTGTCCTCATCAGACCACAAGATGAGTCTTCCACTGACTGGGGCTTGTAGCCTACTACAAGTAGTAGGTGAGACTACTTTGGGACTCACCAATGGCCATTTGTCAGCTCAGATGCAAGGGTGTAGAAAGCATATGGCAATGTCTCATCAGTAGCTTTTTTCTGTCAACCACAGATGTCTGCCCATAATCTTTCCGTAGCTTTCCAGAACAGCAACCCAAGAAACTACAGCATTAATTCTTTGGTGGCTTTGACTTTTCAAAATTTCCAACCTTTGGGCTCATAAAATATTTAGAAATACATCACTTACTTCTTTCCACAGAACTTTACACAAATTTAATAATTATTTTAAGTCATTTCCTTTATGTTCACCTGAAGTAACTTGGATTCTGTTGAATCAACATCAAGAACATTGAGAAGTTTTGAACTCTTGTTTTTAAATTATGATTTCTACAGAGCCTGGAATCAGCCTTTTAAAAAATTCCAAAGCAAGAATAGGCTTTGGGTTCAGTTGTGACGTCAAGAGTGATGTGAGCCAGAATTTTTCAATTAAAAAAAAAATGCGTGTTTCTTGTGAGCAAAAGAAAATATTACCTTTTAATGTTATATATTTCTTTTAAAAATACAAACTATTATGATAAAATTGAAAGCAATAGATGATAAAATTCTAGTTGTAATCCTTCTTGGTGCCCAGAATGAACTTATCAATTCAGGAGTAAAGAGAATTATAGAGGCCACAGGCTTTTGGGAGGAACACCTTGTCCTGTAGAAACCACTCCAGCACATTCCATTTGTTTTAATGAGTCTTGTTAATGGAAAAATGCTAAATGTGTATTATATAAATTGAAATTTGATGCTACGTAAGCATGTAAGATTCTTGGATGAAAGCCCAGATAGAGCGAGAGATAGGTCTGTCTTTATATAACTCAGAGAGATTTTCCGTGAGGGCCTCGGGATAATTTCCCAAGGTGCAATGGGCTACCTTATCAGTAGCAAGTGCCATGACACAATATTCTATGGGGGTTCATATTATGCTATTCGTCATGCTGTCCTGAGATCTCCAGAAGAACTCGATCTGTTAAGTCTTCCATAGAATTCATTTGGGTACTGTGCTACTGTTTCTTCTAGCTGTTTAGAGTAAACAGTAGTCACTACAAACTATTGACATTCATTTCCCTCACTCATCTGTTTGTTCTTTTATTTATTCATTTAGTAAAAATGTATTGTTTTGGTCCTAGGTATGTTTACTTGCTTTTAAATTTTATGGAGCATTTTCTACGTGCCAGATATTGAGCATTAAAAAAAAAAAAAAAAAGCTGTGTATGTCTTCAATTTACATAAAGGCCAAAACGCAGATGTTATTAAGACAATTATTAAAATAAAAGAAGATAGAGGTCTTATTTAATTTAAAATAATGTTAATTACCACTTACTGTCATTTGTTTACAGTTACCACGTGCCAGACACTAAGAAAAACACTTTTTCCATTTTTTAATATATTGTCTCGTTCAATTCTCTAGAAAATGTAAGTGGTAGCTAACAACTCTAATTTGTAGAGACAGAAGAAGTTTAAAAACCTTGACTAGTTGGGCACAATGGCTCATGCCTGTAGCCCCAGCCCTCAGGAGGCTGAGGCAATCAGAGTACAAGTCCAGCCTGGGCAATATAGAGAAATACCATCACAAAAAAATCCCAAAAAACTATTTTTGGCTTGAAGTAGAAATACTGGGTAAGTGTCTTAAACTATAGCATATTCAATTAAGTCATGTAACAAGAAGGGAGGCAGGCAGTTGGTAAGGCTTGGTAAGTTTGCAGCTAAGTAATATGAGGGCTCTGTTTCTCCATGGTTCTCCTGACTCGCGCTTAGGGTCACAAGATGGCCAGCACAGCTTCTGGCATCTCATCTTTCTGTGACAAAACCCAAGAAAGGAAAGGAAAGGATAGAGAACTTTGTCTGGTTTCTGTCTTTTAATTGGGGAGGGTGATCTTTCTTATAAACACCATTAGGCTGCTTCTTACATTTCATTGGCAAAAACTGGATCCCCTTCCTATGCCAAAGCCAATCACAGGTAAAGAGCATGGGATTATAGCGGTTAGCTAAAATAATTTATCCCTTGAAGTTGAGAATGATTTTCCCTTTTTATTTGAATAAAATTAGTTTTATCTTAGCAAGGAAAGAGGGGTCAAGTAACAGGGTTTCCTTTATACACTAAGTTGCTCATAGATTCCATAAGATAAGGAATTTTCTAGTTTGCCATAAGATACATCATCTTCCAAAAGACTTTAACTCATTTAGAAATCTTGCATAAACTATAAACCTAAAGATCTGGTACTTACTGAAAGGGAAAAAGCTATTACACAATGCCAGAAAACACAGGGAGGAAATTTAGGATTATTATTTGATTTTTGTTTTCAAACAATTTGTGTCACCAAGACAGAAATTTTTAAGTCAAATCTCTTTCAATATCCTTCCTTTAAACTTATGGAGAGTAGTTAGTATTGTCAATTCAGATTTCTTGACTAGCAGATTATTATAAAAGAAAAATCTTTGCAACACTTATTTTTTTTTTTTTTTTTTGAGACAGAGTCTCACTTTGTCACCCTCGATAGAGTGTCATGGTATCACAGCTCATAGCAACCTCAAACTCTTGTGCTAAAGCAATCTTCTTGCCTCAGTTTTTCATTTTTAGTAGAGATGGGGTCTCACTCTTGTTCAGGTTGGTCTTGAACTCCTGAATTCAAGCGATCTGCCCACCTCAGCTTCCCCGGTATTAGGATTAAGGGTGAGAGCCAACACACCCAACCAACACGTTATTTTTAAGCCTTGAATTTATTGAAAGTTTTTAGGCTTTTAGGTTAAAACAGCAGATTAAAGAAACATCTATTTTAGTGTCCCCGCTGGAATCTCACTACAACAATAATAAAGGAAAGTTTAAGATATATAATTCCACAAGGAAAGGGGATAAGAAGAAAGCAAGAAAATACTGGAAACTAGAAAGTAGATGGATGAAAAATAATTGATTTAGCCTACCCAAGATCGAGGATCCCTAAAATAACAGTAAGAGAAGCTGAGAAACAAGTTGATTCACACCACAGAATGCTCAAAAGCATAATGTACCCTGGAATTAAGTACAACTAGGAAAAAGGGGCGAGATTGTAGCATTTGAGAAGGATTGGGTGAAAATAATTTCTTTCCTATTGGCTTCATGTACAAGGTAAAATAAAGTCTACAGCATCTCAGAGGGAAGTCATTTCTGGGAGGCCCAGTACATCTTCTAATCATAATGGAGAAAGCATAAACAGAGCCTAAGCACATTTACTTCCTTCACAAATATATCACTAGGACCACAAAACATGGTGTAAAGAGCAACATCAAGATCCTTGCCCCAAGACTTTGTCTGCTGGGATGCCCTGAGATTAGGATCAAAATAATCTGGCTCCAGAGATTGCTTGCCTATGTTTCTCAAGTCTACTTTACAGTTTCTTTAGAAATATTGATCCTGCCATTTTAGAGGACAATTGCTAAATATGGAGGTTTACAATACTACATCTTGGGATGAAGTTTGAGATCCTCCCAGAGTTCATAATTTTTTTTTTCTTTTGCAGTTTTTGGGCAGGGCTGTGTTTGAACCCACCACCTCTGGTATATGGGGCCAGCACCCTACTCCTTTGAGCCACAGGCACCACCCCCAGAGTTCATATTTTATCTCTTTATCTTTTTTTTCGTTTTTTTTTTTTGTTTTGTTTTATTTTTGAGACAGAGTCTCACTCTGTTGCCCAAGCTAGGGTACCGTGGCCTCAGCCTAGCTGACAGCAACCTCAGACTCTTGAGTTCAAGCAATCCTCTTGCCTCAGCCTCCCATAGCTGGGACTACAGGCACCCACCACAATCCCTGGCTAATTTTTCTATTTTTAGTAGAGCTGAGTTCTTGCTCTTGCTCAGGCTGATCTTGAACTATGAGCAATTTTTCTAGTTTTAGTAGAGATGAGTTCTTGCTTTTGCTCAGCTGATCAACTGATCCTCTTCCTCGCCCTCCCAGAGTGCTAGGATTACAAGCATGAGCCACCATGCCTGGCCCAGATTTTACATTTTAGTTCCAACTCCATCAGGAAGATGAGTTGCTACCTACAGAGATAATCAAAAATAGGCTGGCCTTCATGAACTACTGTGGCTCAAAGAGGCTACCACACAAACTAGGGAATGAATTTGAGAAGTAGGAAGGCCTGGCTCAGAGGGTTGACTCCTGGTTGTTCTAAAGTCTTATCTATCTGGAACATCAGAATGGGATCCTATTTTCTGATATAACCTTTGCAGATGTAATTAAGTTAAAAATCTGGAAATGAAGACATCCTGGATGTAGGGTAGGTCCTAAATCCAACCATGAGTGTCCCTATATGAGAAAGGAGAGGGATATTTGAAACACAGAGAGACCCAGAGGGAAAGCCATGGGAAGAGAGCAGAGATTAGAGTTACGCAGCTACAAACCAAGGAACAGCAGGAATTGCCAGCCACCACCAGAATTAGGAGAGAGACATGGAACACATTGGCCCTCCGAGCCTCCACGAGGAACCAGACCTGCTAGACCTTGATTGTGGACTTCTGAGCTTCTATGAGAGAATAAATTTCTGTCCTTTTTAAAGTTAACAAATTTGTGATAATTTGTTCTGATAGCTCTAGAAACTAACACATCCTAACAAAGCTGCTAAAAGCTGCTCTGGTTATAGAGGAGGTAGAAGCTTCTCAGTGTCTGCTTTGCTAATTTCATCTAATTTCATGTTGCAAACAAGAGATGCCTAGCCAGGGATTGTGGCAGGCACCTGTAGTTCCAGCTACTTGGGAGGCTGAGGCAAGAGAATCGCCTAACCCCAAGAGCTGGAGGTTGCTATGAGTCTTTGTCTCAAGAGTGACAAAGTGAGACTCTATCACTAAAAAAAAAAAAAGAGAGAGAGATACTACCTCTGAGGCCCTATATACACAGTAAGAAGGAGATTCCTTTAAACTTCAAAGTATGGTAATACAAACTGGTTCATTTTCACAATACATTTATGTCAAATTGGTAAATGGCATTAATACCTGTTCACTTCAGAAAATACAGCAAATAAGCCCTTGTCTCATGTCATCCAAGAAATTATTTTTTTTTTCTTTTTTGAGACAGAGTCCCATTCTGTGGCCATAGGTAGAGAGCTGTGGTGTCATAGCTCATAGCAACCTCAAACTTTTGGGCTCAAGTGATCCTCTTGCCTCAGCTTCCCAAGTAGCTGGGACCATAGATGTGCACCATCACACCTGGCTAATTGTTTTCTAATTTCTAGTAGAGATGGGGGTCTCACTCTTGCTCAGGCTTGTCTTGAACTCCTGAGCTCAAGCCATCCACCCACCTCCGCCTCCCAAAGTGCTAGGATTACAGGCATGAGCTACTGCACCCAGGCCACCAAAGGAATTCTTGACAGATGGCTGCAAACTAGTTTTCTTGAAGTAAACAAGAAAGTGAGTCATTTTATCAAAAAGACACACACAACTGAATATTTATTGTTGTGCAACTCACAATTGCAAAGATGTGGGATCAACCCAAGTGCCCATAAATTTATGAGTGGATTAACAAAATGTTAATGTAGAGTACTACTACTCAGCCATTAACAAAACAAATTAATAATTCCTTTTGCAACAATTTGAATGGAACTGGAGACCATTACCCTAAGTGAAGTATTTCAAGAACGGAAAAACAAACACCACTATCTATTAAATTGGAACTGACCTATGTGCACAGAGAGAAGTAAAACTCACTGGAAATCAAGTAGGAGGATGGGAGTTGGAGGGGAGGGGCCACAACCTACCTAACAGGTATGATGAACACTATTCAAGTGATGGGCACACTTATAGCCATGACTCAAGGATTATAAACATCATCCACATAACACAAATATTTGTACTCCTTTAATATTTTGAAATTTAAAAAAAAAGGAAAATGAATCACCGATGAAAGGAGTAATACCAAAGGAATTGCAAAGTACATTAAAGATTTACTATACAAGTATTTTAGAAGACTTTATTTCCAAAATAATATAAACTATAGCAACTATATGAAATTCATCTTGCATTTTTTCTTCAAACCTTTTAATGTTATGACCCTTCATTTGTTACCATTATCCAATTTTTTTGTTACCTTATTACAAGTATAAAAGTTTCCCTGCACAATTGTATCGAGCTATCAGACTTGCCTAGGCAGTATCTCACCTCCTCTTAGAATAGGCATAGGAAAGCTATAGGAGGCATAAGTGTATAGTGGTGCCAAAACAGTGAATAAAACTATAATACAGGGTGTCCATAAAGTTTGTATGCAATTTAAAATAGTAAATTATTTTAGAACAAGGGAAGTGATAGCTCTGCTCTCACCTCCCATAGTCAGACTGTATCTGAAAAATCAGTGTTGTTTACAGCATAAAATTTAAGACATCTTTACATAAAAAAGGACTTGGCAAGGGTCGAAAATCAAGGCTTTCAAAAGTACCAACTCTTGAATACCAGAGAGTTTTAACATGGAGAAGAGAAGTCTCAAAGCCACAGATGGCTGTCACCAAATGTCTTTTTTTTTTTTTTTTTTTTGAGGCAGAGTCTCAAGCTGTTCCCCTGAGTAGAGTGCTGTCGCGTCACAGCTCACAGCAACCTCAAACTCTTGGGCTTAAGTGTTTCTCTTCCCTCACCCTCCCAAGTAGCTGGGACTAGCCTGCCACAATGCCTAGCTATTTTTTGGTTATAGTTGTCATTGTTATTCGGCAGGCCCAGACTAGATTTGAACCCGCCAGCTCTGGTGTATGTGGCTGGCTCCCTAGCTGCAGAGCGACAGGCACCGAGTCTGTCATCAAAAATCTTAAAAGATGTGAAAGAGGGTTAGACTTAACCAATAGGTAGAAATTACATTGTAGCCTCATATTATTAGGAAAGGCTTTTGGAAAGCCAGAGCTGTCCAAAGGTAGGACCAGCATCTTTAGCAAATAGTAGTTTTCCCATCCCTAGGAGTATAAAAGCATAGGTGAGCAAGTTACTCAGTATGAAGACTTCATATTCTGGTATCAAATTTGTGGTTATTCTCACTCATAATTTAAATATCTTCCAGGTCTCTAGACTCTGAAACTCCAATCCTGAATCTACGAAATTTGAACTAGGCTCAGGAATTATTTTGCCACATACTGCCATATTTTGCCATTATTTTAACACATACTGTGTTAAAGGTTTGCAGGAAGAAGAAAATCGGGCAGTTGTCTAAATGTAGTGGGAGATTATGTGAAAGGAATGCTTGATCATGATGTCCACATCAAACAACTGTCATAGGAAATAAATATAAGTAGATTATCTATCCTGCTAACTTGAGCATATTATTGTCTAGATTTGAATAATGTTAAACAACATGCCAAAAAAGGATGGGGTATAATAATTGGGAGAGTTTTCCCTGAGCAAGCAAGAACAGGATATCTAAGTTGAATGAGAAAGCCAGGTGTATTAGGGTTCTTCAGAGAAACAGATCAATGGCTATGTATATAGAAAAAAAGTGTGTGTGTGAGTGTGTGTGTGTGTGAGAGAGAGAGAGAGAGATTGATTTACTTTAAGGAAATATCTAGCATGCTTATGGAGGCTGGCAAGTCCAAAATCTGCAATGTGGGCTGGCAAACTAGAGACCTGTGACTAGCTGATGTTGTAGTTCAAGTATGAAGGCCATCACAAACAGAATTATGTCTTCCTTGGGGGAAGCCAATCTTTGTTCTTTTAGGGTATTCAACTGATTGAAGCCCACTCACATTAGAGAGAACAATTGGCTTTACTCAAAATCCAACAATTTAAATGTTAGTCTTGTCCCCAAAACACCCTCACAGAAACATCCATAATGTTATATCAAAGATCTGAGCCCCGTGATTCAGCCAAATTGACACATAAAATTAACCATCAAACAAGGGATGGCTCCTCAAATTTGACAAGTCCTTTGACATGTGGGGATGCCATTTCTAAGGGATAGAGTTGGCTAACAAAAGTTGCTGAACATCTTCCCACATTGCCTCTTTGCTTTCTGAAAGGGCATCTTCAAACCCAGACCCTTTAACTCTAAGCTAAGTAGATGAATCTTTTAAATTGAATGATACTGATGAGTGTGACAACTGGAATACTACACTCAGCCATCTATTCCACACACTTTATACAAACAGCTACATTGTTGCCAGTAGGTCACATTTTAAGTAAAGGAAGACATGGTAATGTTGTTGGTTTTGTTTGTTCATTTTGCAGGTTTTGGCCAGGGCTGGGTTTGAACCCACCATCTCTGGCATATGGGGCCAGTGCAGTGCCTTACTCCTTTGAGCCATAGGTGCCACCGGTAATGTTGTTCTTCTAAGGCACCTCAGAATTTAAAGAAAAGCACTCAAAGAAAAATAACTTTAAAATTCATGCTTCTTTTTTTTTTTTTTTTTGAGACAGAGCCTCAAGCTGTCACCCTGGATAGAGTGCTGTGGCATTACAGCTCACAGCAACCTCCAATTCCTGGGCTTAAGCAAGTCTCTTGCCTTCACCTCCCAAGTAGCTGAGACTACAGGCGCCCGCCACAATGCCCGGCCATTTTTTGGTTGCAGCCATCGTTGTTGTTTGGCGGGTCCAGGATGGATTCGAACCTACCAGCTCAGGTGTACGTGGCTGGTGCCTTAGGCTGTTGAACCACAGGCACCGAGCTTTTGCTTCTTTTTTTTTTTTTTGTAGTTGATATGTTATTGTTGTGGTAAACATCAGTACAGACATTTCAATTTGTACACAATTCTTTTTTCTTTCTTTCTATTTGTTTATTTATTATTTTTTTAATTTATTGTTGGGGATTCATTGAGAGTACAAGAAACCAGGTTACACTGATTGCATTTGTGAGGTAAAAACCCTCTTACAATTGTGTCTTGCCCCCCCAAAAGGTGTGGCACACACCAAGACCCCACCCCCTCACTCCTTCCCTCTCTCTGCTCTTCCTTTCCCTATCCCTCACTCCATTTTTCTCTCTCTGCTCTTCCCTTCCCCCACCTCCACCATGTCTTTAATTGTCATTAATTGTCCTCATATCAAAATTGAGTACATAGGATTCATGCTTCTCCTAATTCATTCTTGTGATACTTTACTAAGAATAGTGTGTTCCACTTCCATCCAGGTTAATACTAAGGCTGTAAAGTCTCCATTTTTTTTTTTTTTTTTGGTATGGCTGAATAGTATTCCATAGTGTACATATACCACAGCTTGTTAATCCATTCCTGGGTTGGTGAGCATTTAGGCTGTTTCCACATTTTGGCAATTGTAAATTGAGCTGCAATAAATAGTCTAGTGCAAGTGTCCTTATGATAAAAGGATTTTTTCCCTTCTGGGTAGATGCCCAGTAATGGCATTGCAGGATTAAATGGGAGGTCTAGCCTGAGTTCTTTGAGGGTTCTCCATACTTCCTTCCAAAAAGGTTGTATTAGTTTGCAATCCCACCAGCAGTGTAAAAGTACTCCCTTTTCTCCACATCCACACCAGCATCTGCAGTTTTGAGATTTTGTGATGTGGGCCATTCTCGCTGGGGTTAGATGGTATCTCAGGGTGATTTTGATTTGCATTTCTCTAATAATTAGGGATGATGAGCAAAGGTTCTATTCATGTCTCTTGCCCATTGAGATATAGGATTGTTGGCTTTTTTCATGTGGATTAATTTGAGTTCTCTATAGATCCTAGTTATCAAACTTTTGTCTGATTCAAAATATGCAATTATCCTTTTCCAATGTGTAGGTTGTCGATCTGCCTTGGTTGTTGCTCCTTAGCTGTACAGAAGCTTTTCAGGTTAATTAAGTCCCATTTGTTAATTTTTGTTGTTGCAATTGCCACGGTAGTCTTCTTCATGAAGTCTTTCCCCAGACCGATATCGTCCAGTGTTTTTCCTATACTTTCTTTGAGGATTTTTATTGTTTCATGCCTTAAATTTAAGTCCTTTATCCAACTTCAATCAAATTTTTGTGATTGTAGAAAGGTGTGGGTCCAGTTTCAGTCTTTTACATGTGGATATCCAGTTCTCCCAGCACCATTTATTGAATAGGGAGTCTTTCCCCCAAGGTATGTTCTTGTTTGGTTTATTGAAGATTAGGTGATTGTAAGATGTTAGTTTCATCTCCTGGTTTTCTATTTGATTCCAAATGTCTATGTCTCTATTTTTGTGCCAGTACCATGCTGTCTTGACCACTATGGCTTTGTAGTACAGCCTAAAATCTGATATGGTGATGCCCCCAGATTTGTTTTTATTACTAAGAACTGCCTTAGCTATACAGGGTTTTTTCTGGTTCCATACAAAATGCAGAATCATTTTTTCCAAATCTTGAAAGTACGATGTTGGCATCTTAATAGGGATGGCATTGAATAGGTAGATTGCTTTGGGAAGTATAGACATTTTAAGAATGTTGATTCTTCCCAGCCATCAGCATGGCATGTTCTTCCATTTGTTAACATGCTCTGCTATTTTCTTTCTTAGGATTTCATAATGTTCTTTATAGAGGTCCTTCACCACCTTTGTTAGGTATATTCCTAGGTATTTCATTTTCTTTGAAGCTATGGTGAAGGGACTTGTGTCCTTAATTAGCCTCTCATCTTGACTGTTATTAGTGGATACAAAGGCTACCGACTTGTGGACATCGATTTTATATCCTGAGACATTAC
>CAUYRH010086962.1:0-11073 GCA_963574655.1 Perodicticus potto | reverse complement strand
TGCCAAACAACAATGACGGCTGCAACCAAAAAATGGCCAGGTGTTGTGGCGGGTGCCTGTAGTCCCAGCTACTTGGGAGGTTGAGGCAAGAGAATCGCTTAAGTCCAGGAGTTGGAGGTTGCAGTGAGCTGTGATGCCACGGCACTCTACCGAGGGTGACAGCTTGAGGCTCTGTCCCCAACCCAAATAAAAGAAAGAAAGAAAAGAAAGAAAGAGGGCTCAGATATCTCTATTTTTATAGGTGGTGAAAACAGAAAAGATAAAAATAAGTTTTTCCAGGCATTCAGTCAATAAACAGCACCGAAGCTTATAAGCGACTTGAGGACCAGGCCCGTACCTGGCCTGCTCATTGTTATACTCTCAGCCCCTTGCACAATGATAGAGGGAGATTTTTAAAACTGGGGGCTGATACGACCATTTCTTACCTACTAAGAGTCTCGCTTGATTTGCTGCATTCTGTGGAGTCCCTTAGTGAGTTGTTGCTTCTGTTGGTAGAAGGATGAGAGAAATCAAAGCCTACATAATGTTATTTTCTTACCAAAGTAACAAAGGTTTGAGAGAAATAATTTATTTCCTTTGTTTTGTTTTTTAAAATTCCAAAAATAATTTATTTTCTTTGTTTCCTTTTTAAAAATTCCAAAAATTTCATTTTTCTCTTGGGTGAAATGGTTTCATCTGAGGGCCAGAAAGATAGATCATAAATGTTAACTAAATGATAAAACTAAATTGTTCATCTGAACATTCCCTTCAGAAACATACAGACTTAAAAGAGTGAGACTGGGGCTCTGGCTCCACCAGCTGACGGGAATAGTAAGGAGAAAATCGTGAAGACAAAGAGAAATGAACTCTTGGGAAGGAGGAGTAGCCTGGCTTGCTTAGAGCATAATACTGGAGTATAAGCAGAGTGGTAACAAGTTACGGAGACTCTTCAGCGATCACACACTTAACACAACAGGCAGGGAGCACCTGCTGAAGATTGCTTTCTTTCTTTCTTTTTTTTTTTTTTTGCAATTTTTGGCTGGGGCTGGGTTTGAACCTGCCACCTCCAGCATATGGGGCCGGCGCCCCTACTGCTTTGAGCCACAGGCGCCGCCCATCTGCTAAACAGTTATAAGCAATGGCCACAGTGTTTTACAAGAAAAACAAATTAGGCTGGGTGCCTGTGGTTCAACAGGCTAAGGCGCCAGTCACGTACCCATGAGCTGGCGGGTTCGAATCCATCACGGGCCCGCCAACAACAATGACGGCTGCAACCAAAAAAAAAAAAAAAATGGCCGTGCGTTGTGGCGGGCGCCTATATCCCAGCTACTTGGGAGGCGGAGGCAAGAGACTCGCTTGAGCCCAGGAATTGGAGGTTGCTGTGAGCTGTGATGCCACAGTGCTCTATCCAGGGTAGACAGCTTGAGGCTCTGTCTCAAAAAAAAAAAAAAAGAAAAACAAATTAATATTAGCCTTTTTTCCTTTTTGGGTAAAGTTAATTTTTGGAAGTTGTCTTTGATCAGCGTCTTATTTAGAGTTATGGATTTCATTTCTTTATGCTTCTTTAATGATTTTACTTAAAAATTCAGCTATTCAATTATTGATGAAAATAGAATTGTTTTCAATAAGGTTCTTATAATTCTAAATTGAGCTTGTTACCACTTCCTTCTGGACCACCCTTTTCTCAAAAGTTATATAAGCCACTGTAAATATCTGTATATACAGAAAGTCTTCCATTTTTGGTCTGGGATGCATACCATATCAAAATAGCTTCATATGGGTAAACATCAGAAAAATTCAAAATGAAAATGTTCTATTAAGCTGACTTCTAGAAAGTGAATTACTTTAGTACATTTCATTAAAATCCTTTTTAGAGTCAGTTAAACAAAAGACCAGCTTCTTTCCATGAGCCCAATATGCCCATTAAGTGCCTTGTAAACTGTCCCAACAGGCTTCCCGAATTACAGACCACATATAAAATTCTTGGACATTTAATATCATTCAGAATTTCGGATTCGTTTACCTACGGCATATGTCTGATCTCAGGCTTGATTCAGTAATGCAATCTCTTACTCCATCATCTCTGTGGAGACAAAAAACTCTCAGTTAATTATATAAAGACCAATTTCCAGATTCCAAATCTTAATAATCAATTGCTTACATGTATTTAATTGTTCTTTAAGTCACAACTGTATATTTTAAACTTCTAAGCAAATTTTGCAAAGAGCCACCTCCAGAGTTCATCAACTCAGAAATGTGAATTTAAGAGTCAAGCTGAGTTTAGGCTTTAGTGCCAAGGGTGTTTGTAGGATTACAGCAAATTAACATAAGCTCTCCAGAGGCAGGGACCAAATATATTTGCATCTGATGCAGTCCAATCCAGGCCAAGGCCATGGAGCGGCTGGAATGCTGGAACCTGATCAGGGAGGCCCTGCCGCCCCTTGCAGGGAGCAGTGCTGCGGGTGGGGTCTCGAGCTCCCACTCACTGTGCCTCTGTGCTTCATGGGACGCCCTCCATCAGATGAACTTACTGCCCGGCTTACAAGGCGTACTGCAGTTATGACAGAACAAAAGTGCTCTGACAATGAACATATTCTTTGATGCAGTGGTCAGTGGAACATTCCTGACATTACGTGATTCAGCTAATGCAATGTTATGCTGGGTAACCGGGCTGTTACTCATACTTTACTATTGGTATCAGTGTTAATAACAATTAGATAAACCCAGCTAATATGTATTTTGATGCCTCAGGTGCAATTCTTGCGCAGGCTGGTCTTGAACTCCTGATCTCAAGTGACACCACCCCACCCCACCCCCATCTCCCAGAGTGCTAGGTTTATAGCCATGAGCCACCCCCGCAACCTAGAGATTGTTTATAGCGACAGGTACTATTTCAGAAAGTATTACTTTTAGATACAGTATTTGTCATATAACCACAAAATGAATATTACAGCTATGGGTTATAAAATTAAAAACAGAAATACCCTAAACTAATCTAAGTGACAATAAATTAAAATGCACTGTTCAAAAACATATGAGGTAGGTGGGGGGTCATGCTGTGTGACACACCTTTTGGAGGCAGGACACATTGTAACCTGGTTCTCTGTACCCTCAATGAATTCCCAACAATTAAAAAAAAAAAAGCTGCAAAAAAATAAATAAAATAAATAGGAATATATGAGCATCTCATTGATTTTTGCAGCTGTGTACAGGGAAGGGCTGTGAGCTGGTTGACTCCTTTCTAGATGTGGCCTTTTATTCATCTGATGGAGGTTGCTGGCATGAACACAGGGAGAGCCCAGGCCTGACCTATCAGCTTACAGCTGGACTGGCAGGCAGTTCTCAGGGTTCCAGTTTTAGCTCCACCATTGAACTGTGTGGCTATGGAAAAGTCAACCTTTTGTATTTTCCTCATTTATAAAATGGGATAAAACCTACCCTGCCTTATCTCAAATGGTGGTTGTGACATTTAGGTAAAAGGACAGAAGCAAAATGTGTTGGGAATTATAAGTTACTACACAAATGTAACTTGCAGTTTAAGTCATATAATTATAACCTTGCACTGACTACCGCCTGAACAGAATGACCGTATTATCTTTTCCGGATGTCAAGCTGTTTTATTTTTGCTTAACTCCTCCATTTTCGTAGTGCTTTCCCTGGTAACTCCAGATACTCTTTCCAGTTATTTAAACCTCATCCTCCCAGACAGTACCACGTGGGCAACTCAACCACTCGTGAGGTCAGCTCCCGCCACGAGCGCACACAGCCTTACACGGCCACACACAGGCCTCCCAGAGACGGGCCGCTGGTGTCCTCTTCCGCCTTGCCCCGTGGCACGGCCGGCTCCTCGTTGATCACGCTTCTCAGCTCTTGGAGCAGCTGTTTCAAGTCCCTCGTAGGATCTTCCTTCAGTGGGTTCACTTTCCCAGAGTGCTGAGTGAAAACAATTCACACAACAGAGATGCTTATTTTTCAGATTCGTATGCTATCCTATTACACAGCTCTACATGTAAACAGAGAAACAGAAGAGCAAGGAGAGGGAGAGAAACTCGCCCACCACCTTGCTACACAGGGATAAACAGTAATAACCAATCAATAATCAATAGTGCACATCTAACTGATATACATGCCTGTTATACACACATGCTCATGGATACACATGTGTACATACTGGGGATCAAACTATACACATTTAGTTTTAAACCTTTTTATTTTAAAATTTTAACAACATAGTACGACCACCCTCACCAAGTCACTACGTAATGTCAGTTACATCAGGGCAAGATACTCAGTGTTTTGTTTACAGCTGAACTAATTTTATAAAGCTGTAGAACTTGGGAAATACTCTGTAGAGAAAAGTTAATATACCCCCATATTTTACTGATGAGGAAAGAGAGATCCAATATTTTTAAACTCTGTTAGTTGATATTTGAGAGTAATTTTAAAAGATTTTTAGATTGACAGTGTTCTCCAAGGCATATTTATTCAATAAGAAGCACAGATATTCCCAAAAGACACAGCCAGAGGGAAATAGAATTGAGTCAGAAGTTGGCCTGGTTGGGCAGGTGGACTTGGTGGGCCTCCGCGCTACACTCTCGCCCAAGGCACATCCACCCTGCTGTAGTTACACCTGTCCCACAGGTTGGCTGCTGAGGGGAAATACTGCACATTTCTGGTTATTTGGGCTTTACTTTCTGAGGGGCCATGCTAACCAGGAGTTGACGTTACTGGCACATGCCTCTTCCCATCTCCCCTGAGAGGTCACAGAGGGCATCCAGCTGAAGACATCAAGAGTTCTAAGTGTGAGGTGCAAATGGTCTTTCCAGATTACTGATGGTCACTGCACCTGGAAATTGTCCTAAGTCCATGTAAAGTTTAATAAGTCAGACTTCATTAAATTATCAGATTTGACTCTATTCATTTAATAAAAACAAAGATGAGAATCAGTATCTTAATCATGAATAAAAACATCTGTCTCTCAGAGGATGACCCAGTTTTACCAAATACTAGCTTTATTCTTGTCTTAGTCCTGGTCACATAATACATAACGTGGAATGAAACCCGATAAACTTGATGAAGAAAAGCTTATCCTACTGCAACCTTCAGTCACCTTAGTTCTAACATGGACTTCATATCTTCTTATCCTCTGCCTGCGAGAAGGGCATTTAATAAGCTTTGGCAGGCTCGGCACCGCAGCACAGTGGTTACGGCGCTGGTTATGGCACCAGCCACATGCACCAAGGCTGGTGGGTTGGAGCCTGGCCCAGATCAGCTAAACAACGACAACCACAACAAGAAAATAGCCAGGCATTGTGGTGGTGCCTTTAGTCCTAGCTACTTGGGAGGCCGAGGCAAGAGAATCGCTTAAGCCTAAGAGTTGGAGGTTGCTGTGAGCTGTGACGCCACGGCACTCTACCGAGGGTGACATAGTGAGACTCTATCTCAAAAAAAAAAAAAGACAAAAGAAAATAAGCTTTGGCAATTATTGTTAAAATGTTTAAACCCTTGACATTCATCATAAATGATCCAACTTTCCCCCCATCATCATGGAACTCAGGTTCTCCGAGAGTGACCAGTGCTTTATAAGACATAAAGTTTTTAAAAAACAGTCACTTCTACTATTCATTTAGCAATTAATCATAACCAGTCCAATGACACTGTCTTGTAGCCTTGTCATCTAAACTTCTGAAATGTATGTTGCTCCTTCAGTTAAAATGCAAGCACCTCAGAGGAAGGATTTGGTTTCATCATCATAGGTATCCTAAAACTTGTATTTTTGGGTGTTCATTATTTTTTTTTTTTTTGAGGCAGAGCCTCAAGCTGTCACCCTGGATATAGTGCTGTGGCATCACAGCTCACAGCAACTTCCAATTCCTGGGCTCAAGCGAGTCTCTTGCCTCCGCCTCCCAAGTAGCTGGGACTGCAGGCGCCCGCCACAATGCCTGGCCATTTTTTGGTTGCAGCCATCATTGATGTTTTGCAGGCCCGGGCTGGATTTGAACCCGCCAGCTCAGATGTACGTGGCTGGTGCCTTAGCTCATTGAGCCACAGGCGCCGAGCCTGGGGTGTTCATTATTACAAGGGAAATGCTTCTTTGTGGTTCAATGTCTTCTTTAAAAATGAGGGAAAGGACTTTGCAAAGATGGTTAAAAAAATGAGAATTATTTAATGTGTGCATATGAAGTTTTCAAGAACACTCTCCCCTTAGTATAAAAACATAACGCATATAATATGCTTCAGACTTAATGACCCAGGGCCACCAGAAAGGGATTATGACTCAAAGAGTAACGTGTTAGTGCCAGGGTACAGCCACCAACACGAAGTATCAGGGTTAATTTTGCGTTCTATCTACAGTGTTTCCCTTGATGTAAGAAGGAGTATTTTCTGTCTGTTTCCTTTTTCTTTCTTTTTGTAAGCTTCAGAGAAAAAAAACTTACATGGACACTGCCAAACTTTTTTCCAAATAGTTTTTTAGACAACTTCTTATAAGGTGGGATAAGTTCGACATTTTACCTTTTTCTGTGGAACTTACTATACAGGTAGGAAATAACTTCACTTCCCATTTTATACATACTTTGGACACTGACATTCCAATAAGGGCAATGCACTGTCTCTAGAATGAACCTACCATTATCTGCAAGAAGATAATTCTTTCTCTCTTCAATTTTCCTGGGAGGGTTAGTACAAGCGAACCACAGGAGGAATATCAGAGAAAGCATAAGACGGATTCAGCAGTGGTCAAAGTTTTCTAGAGGCTCTGATTAAATATTTACACAATGAGCAAAATAAACAGCCAGGAGTATAAATAGGAGCAAAAATGCAGAACCTGAAAATTATATCTCAGCCAATTTTAGAACAACCACTTGAAGTATGACTTTGCCATAACTATGTGCTCAAAGAAAGTATTAGTTCTAGTATTTAAAAAGTATAATTTCTATGCAAACTACATTTTTATTTTCAACTAAAGGAAAGGTAAATGTGACATAACTCTAGCAAATGTTAACCATTTAGTAAATAAATATTTGTTAAGTCGTGTGTTTATCCCTATCTACCTATCCTCTCCTGCTCAAGGATTTTTTGCTATATGCATAGATATGAGAACTATCTCCAGATATTTTTCATTCAAATTTTTGGTAAACCTAAAACTGCTCTTAAAAAATTAAGTCTGGGCTCGGCGCCTGTGGCTCAAGTGGCTAAGGCGCCAGCCACGTACACCTGAGCTGGCAGGTTCAAATCCAGCCTGGGCCTGCCAAACAACAATTATGGCTGCAACCAAAAAATGGCCGGGCGTTGTGGTGGGCGCCTGTAGTCCCAGCTACTTGGGAAGCAGAGGCAGGAAACTTGCTTGAGCCCAGGAATTGGAGGTTTTTGTGAGCTGTGATGCCACGGCACTCTACCCAGGGTGACAGCTCGAGGCTCTGTCTCAAAAAAAAAAAAAATTAAGTCTGATCAGTGTAACCTAATTCTTTGTACCCTCAACAAATCCCAAACAATAAAAAAAAAATTAAGTCTGTTGATTTTAAAAAAGAAAACTGTGAATTCGGAAGCAAAACCAAAAAGTTATCAATTTGCATGTTTATCAGAAGGGTATGATAACAAGGGTGCCCATTACACTGCGGCTGTCCCATTAACATTTGATAATTTAGTATGTAAAATTGGTGGGTCATTTTCACTTTTATATGTGGTTATTATTTGTTTACAAATGAGTTTGAACATTTTTCATTTTTCATTTTATTGGCTCTCTGTAACCACATCTTTAGAATATGTTTCTTTTAGAGTATATGACAACTTCATTTGGATATATAAAAACTCTCTATATTATAGATATTAACCCTTTATCTATTGGCAGTATTTTTCTGGTTGTGGTCTCCTTTGAGTTTTGTTTACAGTAGTTCTGTAATGTAAGCAGTTTTAGTTAGTCAAAATTATCAATCTTTCCTTTTAATGTTTGTATACCTTGGAATCATTTTGTTAATTCATTTTTAATACTTTACATTTATTACTTTAATTCATATGAATGCAAATGTACTTATAACATCAGCAAAATACACTTTTTAAAATTAGAAAATAGCTGAGAAATAAACAATTCTAAAATATTGTTTAGATGACTCTTATCAGGCTGGCAAAGAACTGAACATAAGCTCTTCCTGAAGTTACTTGAGCCCAGAAAGGGTCTTGCTCTCCCTCACCCTGATCCTTAGGATAAATATTATTATTATTATTATTATTGTTATTACTATTTTTGTGACACAGAGCCTCACTCTTTTGCTCCAGGCTAGAGTGCTTTGTTGTCAGTCTAGCTCACAGCAACCTCAAATTCTCGGTCTCAAGTGCTCCTCCTGCCTCAGCCTCCTGAGTAGCTGGGACAAAAGGCACCCACCACAACACCCAGCTAGCTTCACACCTGGCCATTTTTAGTAAAGATGGGGTCTCACTCTTGGTTAGGCTAGTCTTGAACTCCTGAGCTCAGAGGATCCACCCACCTCAGCCTCCAGGTGTGCTGGGATTACAGATGTGAACCATTGCACCAGGCCCATTAAGGCTGTTTCTTTTCTTTCTTTTTTTTTTTTTTTTTTGTGAAAGAGCCTCAAGCTGTCACCCTAGATAGAGTGCCGTGGCATCACAGCTCATAGCAACCTCCAATTCCTGGGCTCAAGCCTCCCAAGTAGCTGGGACCACAGGCGCCCGCCACAATGCCCGGCCATTTTTTGGTTGCAGCTGTCATTGTTGATTGGCGGGCCCGGGCTGGATTCGAACCCGTCAGCTCAGGTGTACGTGGCTGGCGCCTTAGCCGTTGAGCCACAGGCACTGAGCCCATTAAGGCTATTTCTAAGGGATACATATTTGCAACATAAAACTATTACAAGCTTTTGGTTTCAGAAGAAGAATATAAGCTCATACCCTAAGGTGTTAAACTGAAGGATTACTACGTGGTTCAGTTAATTTCCTATTACACTTTGACTCAAATCATTTTAGGTTAGATTTGTTTCTAAAATTACTCTTATATCTCCAATGTATCTCCATCTTCTCCAAAAGCTTTCTCTAATGGCCTTCAGTCTTATGAATTATGATGTAAGCTAAGTAATGCCTAAGGAGAGTGTGTACTTCCCAGCCAGTTCTATCTCCCTTCTCTAAAGATAGAAGATAAATGAAAAAGCTAAAAATAACAGCTTGATCTCATTCGGTTTGAATCAGACTATTTTATTTTGAGAATGTCTGCCCAAATCCTTCTCTTAGACTTGCATTCTTTTTAGAATATTGTAATAAGATGGAATATAAATATACTACTTATATAGTATGTTAGAAATAGATGAGTAGGAAATAGAACAAAAGTTACGAAGTATTGCTAAAAATCTTGGTGACATGATGGATCCTTCATAGGTAAAGATCAAGCATAGCAAGTATCCATTATACAACCAAAATAAATGATATACCCTGACAACATTTTATTTTTATATGCTAAAATAGCCTTTATTTGAAATATTAACCTAAAATACTTCTACATCAAATTATCGATCATACATGTATGAATGTGTATATAAATGTGTATATACACACAGATATAGTACATACATGTTCTAGGTGTTTGAGTTTGAATCAAATCACTTGATATAATTTTTCTGGTGGTCTGATTTTTTTTTTTTTTTGAGACAGAGTCTCAAGCTGTTGCCCCGGGTAGAGTGCCGTGGCATCACAACTCACAGTAGTAACCTTCAAGTCTTGGGCCCAAGCAATCCTCTTCCCTCAGTTTTCCTATTTTTAGTGGAGACGGAGTCTCACTTTTGCTCAGGCTGGTCTCAAACTCGTGAGCTCAGGCTACCCACCCGCCTCAGCCTCCCAGAGTGTTGGGATTACAAGGCATGAGCCACCTCGCCCAGCTGGCTGTCTGTTTTTTTTTTTTTTTTTATCAATAGCATAAGCGGAATCCTGGGGAGAATTTTAAATGCCTTTGAAGTTTTAAAACTGTAAGATCCTCATTCACAGAGACCTAATTAAACATAGTATCAGTTTGTGTACATTATAAATACATCTCTGCACACAGCACTCAGCAGTCAGCGTGGAGAAGCAGTGCAGTGGTTAGGACAGAGGTTCCAGACTCAGGATGTCTGGGCTAAGTCTTGAGTCAAGTACATTTTGCCACGTGAGCCATTTGTAAGTCACTTAGCTTCTTCAGGTTTTGATTCTCTATCTGTAAAATAGGCATGCTAGTAGCTCATATGTCATGTTGGGTTGTTGTGAGGAATAAACTAGATGATCTACAAAAGTACTTTGCATGGTGCCTGACACAGGAGCGCTGAGTCTTAGCTATTATTAGAATCACAGAATAAGGAGAGCTAAATAATAAATGAAGATAAGTAAAGGGGCAATGTAGAAAAGGCAATCAGTGCTATCCCACTTACAAACATACTTGGCATTTACTACTGTTCTATCCTAAGATGACACTAAGGGAATTAGGGAGGATAAAGCGGAAAAGGGCAGAGGCAGCCAAACTTTGGGAGCTGGAGAGCAAATGGATACTTCATAACTGAGTTAGCACAAGAAAGAAAGTTAGAACATAAAGAACCTGCATGGAAGTGGCTGACAAGAAGCAGCTGCTCTGTGTCAGAGCTTCCAGAAAGCCCAAGGCATTCTGAAGGGCCAGGGCAGCAAAATGGGTGGCCTGGTTAACAAAGTCTGTAGGAGATGCTGTTGAAATTCCAGGCTCTCTCCTCACACACTCAGACGATTACGCTCATTTTTTGCTCCCAAATGAATTTAGAGGCTTGATCCCTGGGTGAGAGTGAACCAAAGGACTTTGGACTCCAAAGGGGTCTCAGCCCAGTAAGAGCGAGGCTGCAGACTAAGAATGTGAGTCTCGGCCCGGCGCCTGTGGCTCAACCGGCTAAGGCACCAGCCACGTACACCTGAGCTGGCGGGTTCGAATCCAGCCCAGGCCCACCAAACAACAATGACGGCTGCAACCAAAAAATGGCGGGGCGTTGTGGCAGGCGCCTGTAGTCCCAGCTACTTGGGAGGCAGAGGCAAGAGACTCGCTTGAGCCAGGAATTGGAGGTTGCTGTGAGCTGTGATGCCACAGCACTCTATCCAGGGTGA
>CAUYRH010086944.1:0-28699 GCA_963574655.1 Perodicticus potto | reverse complement strand
GGCGAACCTTACTAAATGCAGAATACAAATGTCTTCATATAATAACTGAGAAAATGCCAGGAAGGCTATGTTAATCAGTTTGATGAAAATAGTTAAGATGGTATATGAAACCAGCATATTGTACCCCTTGATTGCACTATTGTACACAGCTATGATTTAATGATAAAGATAATAAAATAAAAAAAAAAAACTCTGAGAATTTCATCCCTTGCTCTTTTCTAAAGAAAAATTACAGAAAAATCGGATCTACATTCACTGAATATTATTACTTTGTTAATCTTCATTTTTCACAGACTCTTATCTGCTCGGATACGGGTCATAAACACAATTATTATTTCATGAAAAGCAACCAGAATCCTAACAAGGAATTCCCTTGCTTCTCCACAAGTGCTTTGGTAATTAGAAACAAGAAGACAGCTTTGGGCTCTAAGAATACTTCCTGGGAAAATGTTTTAAGAATTTTTTCAGAGGTAACATGAGCTTACTATGCCAACCAGTCTTTCAGACACACTTCAAATCTGATATCTCTAAGCAAAGAACAGCAGCTTTTCTCCCAAACTGATATTTGGTGAACATTTACCAATCTAATAAATGGTAATCACATGACGTTAATATAAATGCACAGCTCTTGAAAACATGTTACTTTATTCACATTCACTTTTCCAGAACTGAAGTCCAATATAATTTATCCTCCCAGACACAGTTTTCATCGGAATCAACATTAGTTTACACTGAATAATTAGTTATAGAAAAGAATCTGTAATGTACGCATTGGGAAACATTTTGACCATGGAACGTGCAGAAATTGCTCTATACCACTGCTCGATGTGCGTTACTTACATTTTTATTAAACTTCCATAGTAAAAAAGAGATCAAACCATTTAAGTAGTCTATAAAATACACACAGTAGATGTGTTGTTGCAGTAGACGTTTTAAGAAGAAAAGCAGAGTCAGGAGAAAGAGTAAAATCGGGTATACGAGCTAAGAGTGGAATCACTGTTAGCAACAGGAAAGTCTTGTAACAGGAAAAAGTGTAGTGCAAGAAGGGAATTTGGAACACACCTGTCACACAGCAGACACACACTAGAATAGACAGAACTACACAATAGCCAAGCACGGGTCCAGGCCAACATGCAAGACTCCTGGTTTTAATTTTGAGAAAGTAGGACAAATGGTCAGAAATACAAAGACCTAGAGATCTACAAATCACTAGAATTCAGGTTCTTATTTTCTGAACAAACAAGCAAACCAGGTCATGGAAAGAAGATTTCAGTAGTAGATATTTTCAGCTCAGACCATTCAGTTTCTGTTTCTGCTGCTCAGATCTGTCCTTGTAGTGGGAAAGCAAACACAGATAACATACACAAATGAGTATGGTAGTGACCAATAAATATTTATGCATGGATACAAAAATGTGAATTTTATATGATACAAGATATTTTTGAATTATATTTCCAACCACTTAAAACCACACGAAGATCTTTTTTTAGTTCACAGATTACACAAAAACAGATAAGGGTTGAGTTTGACACGTGAACTGTTTGCTCACCCATGGTCTAGGGAAATAAAATCAAGGTAGTAAGTGAGAACACTGCTCTGAGACTGAGATTATAAAAAAGCTAGGTTGATTGTTTTCACAGAGATTTTTCTAGTCTGAAATTCATTTCTAAGAGCCAATAGCATCAGCAATGTGACATAATTTAAATTCAATTGCTCTGAAACAAGAAACTGTCGCCTAATTTATTGACAAATCAAAGAGCTTAAATACCTTTGGCAAACTGTGTGTTACTTCTACTTCTTTCTATCTTGATTCAGGGACTATTATAAAGCTGTTTTAGACACTTGAAGGATATTTAAAAAATAAGTAGCCATAGTTTTCTATAAAGTACATATAGATATAAGTCTATATAGCAAATGTATGATTTATAACATACATCACATAGCATTTACTTGAATTGCATGCTGTAGTGCCAAAATGATGACACCATATCTAATTTTAAAGAGGACATTAACACTTTCTGGGTAGTATATGCAGTGGTTAAGACACTGTTCTCTAGAAATACAATGGATATAAATCAGAGTTCTGCTACTTATTACTACAGGACTTTGGTAAGTTACCTAAACTCTGTGCTTCTGTTTATTTATCTATAAAATAGACATATTTGATAGTGTTGCTGTGTATTTAAAATACTTAGAATAGGAATCGACACAAAGTAAGTCTTATAGAGTTGCTGTATCATCATCAGAAAGCATCCATGGCTTGTATCATCTCCTCATTCTCACAAACTCCCCCAAAGAATCAAAATAACACACATAATTATGCACATACACATAATAACTAATCACATAATAATGACATAATCTTGTTAGGCATGATAAATCATGTGATCAAGATAAATTTGCCATAGGTGAAATTTAACCTATCTTGATCAACTTTCAGCATAACAGCAATTTCCTAGTTATGTTATTCCTTTCAATCAGAAAAATAGACTTTACCTTAAAACATGCAAGAATATGTAATCTTGACAGGAAGGATAGGAAAAATTAAATTTATTATTAGATACTTAACTATTTTAAGTGTATGGATTTGAACAAAAAAAGCATTAACAATTATCTATCTTTATACTGAAAAGTGTATCTGAAAGAAATAGAATAATGTTATTTCGCTGAAAGGTTACTCATCATAAGGCTTAAATGATTCTGAACCCCTAATTGCATTTCTAATTTTAATGCAATTTTTGTGTTCACTCTACATAGAAATTCAATAAGAGAACTTATTGAAGCATGTACAACTCCTCCCCAATTCTCCTATTTATGAATAAGTTTTAGAGAAAAGTATTTCTAAATACAATTGCAATATTTAAGTTAAAATACTTGTATATAATAAGTAGTAACTCACTAAAGTATGAAACATTCTATCTCCTTCTCTTTATGGCCTTTAAAATTAAATTTTAAAATAATTTTTTATAAGCATAACATCATAAAAATCTAAATTTTGAGACACAAACAATAAAACAACCGCAGAAAAAGCAAAAGTACTGGTAAAAGTCCAGATAGTTTATGTAAAAAAATGCTAAATATAGGAATGAATAAACACATTGATGAGCTTGATTCAATTATTCAATTTTCACTTATATTTAGGGATCAAAATATGTCCACTTAAAAAAGTACAGGTTATACTTTTCTAAAATTCTCAATTTATGTATTTTTTATGATTATCAATGTTTTTAAACATCATTCTATCTGAATTTCTTAGGCAAACGTGAAGGAAAATTCACAATTTCATTAAGTATTTCTTTATCTACAGATTTACCATGGGTGAGTTTTCAGCAATCTGGTAGAGATTTTTTTCAGGGATTGTATACAATTTTAAAGTTAATCATAGATCTTGTCTAATCATTTAACACAGTAAAATGTTAATTTAGTGAAAATATATAAATTATAATTAAAGGTTGTAATTAAGACTAATAAATAACAATCACTTTTGAAGATGGTTATAACACACACTGAATATAACTAAATCTCATTTTTAAACTATTTTTATTTATTTACTCATTTTTTTCAGTTTTTGGCTGGGGCTGGGTTTGAACCCGCCACCTCTGGCATATGGGACCAGCACCCTACTCCTTTGAGCCACAGGCACCGCCCTGAATGTCCTTTTTATATCATTCAAGATCTGTTGCATTGTTTATTTTGCACAGGCTTTTGTCCAGTTCTCTTACAGCCTTTATAAGATGGGAACGGACATAAATATATTTTCAAATATCTTCATTGTAACAAATTGTGTTGATTACTTTCCTATCCTTAAGCAAGAGATCTTAGAAGACTCAGAGAGATTGCACGGTATCTTTAGGATTATGCTGCAAATACATGCCATCGTCAGAATTTGAATGCAGGTTGTGAATGTCAGTCCAGGCCTCTTCCCACTTCCCAAAGATAACCCCTCTAGAGGGGACGGTCCCTACTGAATGTTCCAAAGTGGAAACTGCCTTTTGTGTCTCATGGAATCATTCATTTTAATCATTTGTAGATAGAAGTCTTCGGGAAGACTATTTTTCCTTTTAAGAAAGCGGTCACTAGAGGGGAATTTCCTCTTATCTTGATGACTTGCAGCCGTCACCAGGAACATCCATTATCCCTCCCTGTGGTGGTGCAGCGCCCGTCAGGCTGTCAGCTGTCACATCTGTGATCAACTTGCTTGCCTCGAACAGCCTTCTGCTCTGATTCCTCTCAATCACTCTGGGCCAGAGGACCAGATGCCCAAAGCTTTTAAAGATTCTATGTAAAGATTCTCAGTTTTCTCAACTGTAAAATGAGGTTGCTACACCAGACCAGTGGTTCTTAACCCTGGCTGCATATTTGAATTCCTGGGCTTCCCCTTCTATTCCAGGGTATAGTTGATCTGAAATTGAGCTACTAAATTGATACTTCTACATGCTCCTGGAGTGTTTTGTTTTTAATTTTGATTGATATACGTACATATTTTGAGGAAACATGATATTTTGATTCATTCACGTAACATTTAATGATCAAAATAGGAAAAAGAGGATATCCATTATCTTTAACATTTACCTTTTCTTTATGCTAGGAGCATGGGAATTTTTCTCTTCTAGCAACTTTGAAATACACAATAGGTTATTATGGACTATGATCATCCTGCCAATGTATCAAGCACTAGGTCTGATTTCTTCTATCAAGTTATAATCTTGTATACAAAATTTATTTGTTAATCCACCTCTTTTCATTCTACCTTGCTCCTACCCTTCCTGGCCTCTGGTAACCACCATTGTATTCTTCACAGAAAAATGCCTATATTTATTAGATCTACATTATTAGCTGCCAGATATAAGTGAGAAAAAGTGAAATTTGTGTTTCTGTGCCTGGCTTATATCACTTAAAATAGTAACCCCTCATTTCATCTTCGTTGCTGCAAATGACAAGATTTCATTCTTTTTCTAGCTGAAAATATGCCATTATTCCACATTATGTTTATCTATTCATCCATTAATGGGCTTTTAAGTTGATTCTATGATTCTATATTTTGGATCTTATGAATAAACAAGGGAGTACAGATCTATCTTCAATGTATTGTTTTCCTTTATTTTAGATATATATTCTGCAGTAAGATGTCTGCATTGCATGTTATTTTTATTTTTAGTTGTTTTCAGGAATGTCCGTACAATTTTCTATAGTTTCTGTACTAATTTACATTCCCAGTAGTAATCACCATTGGTGTTTTCTATCTATCTATTTATTTATTTTTAAGGCAGAATCTCAAGCTGTCATCCTCCGTAGAGTGCCAAGGCATCACAGATTACAGCAACCTCACACTCTTGGGCTTAAGCGATTCTCTTGCCTAAGCCTCCAAAGTAACTGGGACTACAGGCACCTGCCACAACGCCCAGCTATTTATCTGTTGCAGTAATCATTGTTGCTTTAACTGGTCTGGGAGGAATTGGACCCTACCAGGTTCAGTATATGTGGCCTGCATCCTACCCACTGAGCTGCAAATGCTACCACCATTGGTGTTTCTTAAATGCTTCTAAAGTGATTTTTTTTTAATATACAAACAGAATTTAGAAAAATAGTGTTAGATGATCTCTAAAGTATATATAAATCTAAAATGTATTATTTACACAAATTTAAAGAATCAGCATGTCTTTATGTTAAGGTCTACTCCTTAAGATGAGGTTTTACTTTGCCCGTGGGTATGTGTGTATGTACATATAGGGACTGTAACAAACTGGTCAACATAAGGACCTAGGCCTACTATACTGATAGGTACGTGCATGTCTGGTCTATTAAAATTAGGTCAACTTAGCGAGGTAGTCAATGTAAGGAGATGGTTAAGTAAGGAGGATTTATACATATATATACACACACATACATATATAGTAATATATACTTATATGCATGATACAGTGTATATGAGACACATGTATGAATACACACATATAATATATTTCCCTTCACTTTATAATCTGAAATTAATGTCCATTCTGCATGTTTAGGCAAAGGCTTCCCATTCATCACCAAACTCACCTAGTATTTTCTTTATATTTCTTTTCAATCATCTTCTACATTTTTCTGCAACATCCCTAGATTAGGCATATTAAAAAACCTAAAATAAATGTCGTAATTTAACACTTTAATTATGGTCCCATATACTTAATTGTACATTTTTAATACTGCAACTCTTATTGCCTTGATTATCCCTTCCTTCTGTTCTCCTTTTTACCTTTTCCTCCTCCTATTCTTCTGCAACTTTTTATGGCTGTGGCTATGCATTTGATACTGACAGAGATAAAACAAACAAAAAACCTCTTGATTTCAGTGGAGTTTATCTGTGAATGTGAAAACATTAACAAGAGAACAGAGCTGCAATCGATGCGATAGAGACATCTGTAGATGCATTCTTACAGCCCCACAGATGGGGACAACTAAACCAATGGGGGGGGTGGAGGTGAGGTGTGGACTCTCAGAGGAAGTGAGGATTTAGCTTATCTGGATCACTCATCTAGGCGAAGGAGGACAGAACCAAAGGAAATACAATTCCAATAAGAAGGCAAGGCTGCTGTGAAGTTAAAAAGATGTAACTGTGTTTGATTGTGTGTAATTTCCAGTCTGCAATTCAATACAAGTGTCAAGAAGGGAAAATGGGAGACAGCAAAGAAAGCTGGGTCATAAATAATTAGCTTGGAGCTTGTTCATGGGGGGACAGGTATGTGTAGCCAAGAATGTTAAATTTTTACTCTAAAGGCAATAGCAACTCACGGAAGAATATTAAATGAAAAAACAAAATGTCGACAATCTGTATTCATGTTGGAAACATTAGAACATGTTTTGACTTTAGCAATATAAGCTTTATGGATTTTAAGAAAATTCTGGTATCATTTAGAAGTTACAGCATTAATAAAAAATACTCAATATGTCAGTGCTGCCCTGGTGACCATGAGGTGATCCCTGGGACACAGTGAACAGGCACAAAACGAGAGGCAGAGAACATAAACATGACACAAGATCTCTCATTCGCATAGATATTGAAGAGGTAGGTGGAGAAAAGGGACTTTGTGAAGGGAGAGAAAAGAAATAACTAGAAAGATCAGAGAAAAACCAGTGGTGATAATATTAGGTAGTCTTTAACAGGAGAATGTTTCTAGATGGCATGTAGTCAGAAGTGTCACATGTGGTAAGACTGTGATGGGGGTAGAGGTTAGAAGCTAGACTGCTGAGAGTTGAGATGTCAGGCATTATTTTGTGTCTTTAAAATCCCTACCTGTACTTAGTTACAGGTTTTTGAACCAACATTCAATTACATAGATTCTTATTTTAGAAATCATGTTTTAAATCACAAAGAAGTTTCCTACTTTCATATTAATTAATCCCTCCATCTTCAGCCACAGAAATTCTAATCATACTTCCTGTTCTGTCCCCAGTTTACAGCCAGGTATTAGGTTGCAAGTTGCCCAAAAAAGAGTTGACACTCCCTGTACCTTCACTGCCTTTATAAAATTCTAATCAGCTATGGAGCTATGATCAAATTGGTTATTCAAAAATACACTTGCTATCATAGCTTTACTCTTCTTTTTAGTTAAGGAATCAGGGAGTGATCTCATATCCTTCTAATTCCATGCCATTTGGAATAAAACATTTAAAAATCATTGATAATAAAAGCCTTTACACACATTTAGAAACTTTTTAAAGATATATATATATCTTTCATTTATAGAAATTTACTATGGAACATTCAAGGTTTAATACAGTTTTTCTCAGCATATAAGAGAAAAAAGAATATCTTTAATTATTCTTATATGATCAATTTTCTGTAAATTTACTGTACTATGTAAATGGATTTCACATAATATTGAGTTGAGATAAGATAGCTGAGATAAATGTTGATCACAGGAAACAATACTACATAGGATAGATAAAATTCATATGTGTTATTGATTGAGTTACATTAATTTTTTTTTTTTTTTGAGACAGAGACTCAAGCTGTCACCCTGGATAGAGTCCTGTGGCATCACAGCTCACAGTAACCTCTAATTCCTGGGCTCAAGCGAGTCTCCTGCCTCCGCCTCCCAAGTAGCTGGGACTACAGGCACCCGCCACAACGCCCAGCCATTTTTTGGTTGCAGTCACCATTGTTGATTGGCAGGCCCAGGCTGGATTCGAACCTGCCAGCTCAGGAGTTACATTAATTTTTAACAGACCTATCTTTATACTTTAGACAATAAATCACTAAAACTTGTAAACAGAAGACTATTGGTCTTACTGTCCTTTAAATATAACACTTTTTCAGTCTTTAGCTTTTAGTCTTTGCATGCTCCACCTAGCAAATAGCATGTCGTCTCACAGTTTTAAATACTAAATGTATTTTGCTGAGTCCCAAATTCCTATCTCCAGTTATGAACTCATCCTGATTTTCAAATCTACCCCTGTGACAGCCAACTTGATTTCTATACTTGGATATCTCTGAAGAGAATCTTAAAAATCCAAAGTAGAATCCCTGCTTTCCACCCCACACCAAAGGAGGAACAAAGCTAAACAAACAAGCTATTCCTCCACTGAATTTACCAGCTGCAGTCAGCGGTTCCACCATCCTCCCAAATGCCTAAGACCTCTGCTTTATTCCGCAGCTTACCTTACTTCAACCCATACACAATGGCTCCAAGAGCTTTCAAACTCACCTTTTCTATACTTGTTGCCTTCTTTTGGTTGCATCTTGCATCACCTACCTGCTTCAATAACCTCCAAACCACTCTGCTTCATCTTTTCTCTTAAGACTTTTCTAAACACGGTAACCAGTGTCATCTTCTTCAAAATGCAAACCAGACCATGTCTTCTTCAACATTCTCTAATGGCTTCCTATCGCCCATGGCATGAAACACAAACTCTCAGCCATGACACTATCATGTGGCCTTTTTGTAACTCTTACAATGTGACCAGATCATTTTTTCATAATAATAGTTCTGCTATGGCCTGAATGTTTGTGTCCCCCCCTCCAATTCATATGTTAAAATCTTCCCACCCATTGTGATAGCATAAGGAGGTGGGACTTTGGAGAGGGTTCAGCCTTCATTAATGTGATTAGTGTCCTTTTGGAAAAGACCACACAGGGCTAATTAGCCCCGTGTGCCACATGAGGATATAGCAATAAGTCACATTTTGTTTTATGAACCAAGAAGTGGAAATTCCTAAAACAGTAAATTAGCTGGAGTCATTATCTTCAAATTCTAAACCGGTTAAGAGTAAATTTCTGTTCTTTATAAGCTAGTGGTTTATGATATTTTTAAATAATAGCAAAAAAGCAAAAACAAAACAAAAATAAAATAAATGAAACCACGGCTATTTTGGATCTATCATCTAAACCGAAGCCAGGATCTTTTCTCCAAGACAGGGCCTTTGTGACTGATGTTTCATGGGCATAGAATAGTCTCTCCCACCTGATTTGGCTCTTTGACAAAATGCCACAGATTTAGACAGGTCTTCCCTTTTGTGACCTGCTGGTGGCCCTTCACGCTGAAGTTACGTATTTCTTGTTTATGTCTATCTCCCTTTCTAAAACATAGGGTCTAGAAAGCAGAGAATTCTGCCAAATGCCTACTATGTTAAATATTATTTGACACATAGTTGGTGATCTGTAAATCTTATGTGCCTGGAAGAATACCTAATTTTAAATGCCTGCAGGTATGCTGTGTTTGAAGATTGCTAATTCACTGTTAGTAACATCTAAGTGGTTGAATTATTGCATATAAACTAACTGAAAATTTTATAATGCTTTGCATTTTATAAAATATGTTACAGTTAGCTCATATGATAATCATAATCTAAGACAGATTCAAGTATCCTCACTTTACAAATAAGGACAATGAAATTAAGAGAGATTAAGTGACTTTCCCCATGTCCCGCGTCTATTGAATTGTTTGAGTCAGGAAGAAATCCCAGATCTGATGGACTTCTTCCTAAATGGCTAAGTTCAGGGCTATTGTGTAATTGTTTTGTGTTCAATGAAGCATGAAAGATGCATTTAGCATAAATCCTGGCCATATGGTGACATATTTTTCAAGATAAGACAGTGTTTTTAAAAAGCAAGTTCTTCAAATAACTTATCTTCTAAAAAACAATGGCTTAAAGACAAAATAGCAACGTGCCTATCTAATTTTCTTGATGTAGAAGAAATGTTACATTCATTGTTACAACATTTTGTAGGTAAGTTCATAACCATGTACTTGAGGCAGAATAAGATTGATAAAGCAGAATGTGCAAGGAAAATTATTATATATAATTTATAAATTTTTGGTTTCCATATTGTGCTTCTTTCCATTTCTTCTTTGAACAGTTGTGAATTTAGATTTGTCTGAGTACAAGTCTTCAGGAAGAAACAGGAAAGGCAAACAGCCTTATTTATTATAAATTTGTAAGCATTTTTCCCAGTGTGTGATACATCATGCTCATGGGACTATTGTGCATTCTATTTTCAAGATGTCAGTAATTTATTTCAAACATCCTTAGCATACTCATTTAAACAAAAATTATGAGAAAGGCTCTATTACTCATGGAGAATAAAATATATATTACTTAGTAATTTCTATGATATATGTAGTTCTTTCTTTGTATAGATACTGTATTTTTATCGGTACAATATTCTAGCTTTTAGAATGTAGATTTCATTGTGAATACAGAAGAAATAGACTTTATAATAACCATGTCAGGACTAACTAACTTGCCATTGAAATGATTTAAAAAATACAAACTGGATATCAGAAAATGTATCAAACTACTCTTATTTAAAGCAGGCCAGGCTCATAACTATTGCTTTACAACCTGTAACGTTTCAATCCAGGTGGACTATTAGATTCCCCTTCTGCCTAGTACATGTGTATTAAAAGCTGACCTTCATTGTACTCAGGCAACTCAATTAGTTAGGTTTTACTTTAATTTTAAATGATGGTTTAAGATAATTCTAACAATATTCACTGAATCACTGAGTCACTCAGTTATACATCAAGCACTTGGATCATTATTGATTACTGTGCCAGTTGCTTAGAGTGAAAAGATGGATAGGAAATGATCAATCTTGTAGTCTATAGCCTATCAACACAAGTAAAGATGTCAAGTTATCATGTGGTTTTCTATATATCTAACACGTACTGAAAATACAGTCATATTTTGGATCATTTTATGTAATTAGAATTTTTATTATGAATCAATACATTGAAATTCTGATATAAAATTTCCATGAGCTTAACCCATGTTCAAACATGAAAAGATTGATTTCCCTTAGACTGGAAGCAAAATCAAGTGTATAAGCTTTCAGAAAATTCTAGAACCTGGCAAGTGGAAATTCACTGAACAAAGAAGACTTGAAATGTAGGCAGCTTTCCATGCTAATCCAGTTGTTCCACCTTACCTTCATTTATTATACAATTAACATGTGACTGTGATATAGTTTTGAAAGGGAGTATGTACAAAATGGCAATTAAAGCCCCTAAAAATAATGTCTAGTGGATTGTAAATACAGATTTCTGATTTTTTAATTTAAATCTGAATGTAAGTGCATGGCTGTGTATGTAAGACAGAATGAAAAATGTTAGTAGCTGCAAATACAGTTTTAACTATTGTCAAACAACCCCTATGGCATGAGCATGTAGTATCAATGAGTTTCCCTATTAATTTTAAAATTTAATAGCAATACAATCTGGCAGTAGATAGGAATTAGCATTTATTCAATGATATGAAATTTGATTTTATTTTAGATACATGATTTTATTTAATTTTTGAAAAATTCTTGGTTGAGGCTCAGACAGAAAAGAAATCTTGTTTAAGAAAGAGACAAAGATATTTATATAATAAATTAGGTAAGATAAAGGCCGGTTCTTACTCCTCTTTATATATCCTGTACCTAGTAAATGGCCTTGATTAAAAACATTTTAATGGTAAATGTTTAATGTTACAGAGATAATTAGTTTATAACAATGATATCTTCATAATGGCAAAGTTCTTGAATAGATTTCCACTGAACTTTTCTATTAATTGAAGTGAAAAGAGAAGAACTTACAGCACAAATTTATTATAAAAAAAGTTATAACACATCACATATTGTGCCCAATATTTTATATGACTGCAGTCCTTACACTTTAGGGGGCTTTCGGAATATTTTCCATGTAATTTATGAAAATGTATTTACTTTAGCCATAATGTAAACCTCAGGTTATTAATAGATAATTATAATTTTGTTTTTGGTTTTCTTTACCATTAAATAAGATCTATATTTAAAAACAAGTTTAGATCTCATGGAGACAGAGTAAAATGATGGTTTCCAGAGGTTGGGAAGGACAATGGTGGTGGTGGTAGGGAGGGATAGAATGGGATGGTGAATGGTTGCAAATATATAGTTAGATAGATAGAATGACCAATATTTGCTAATACAACAAAGTGACTATAATCAACAATAAGTCAATAATTTAGGGTATACTTTAAAATAGCTAAACAAGTGGAATAGAAAAGTTCCTAATACTGACAAATATTAAATGCCTGAGGTGATGGATGTCCCGTAAAAAACAATAATTATTGAGAAATATTAAAGACAAATAAAAAGAAGAATATGTTATAGGTTTAATGACTTTATTTTGTAAAGAATTTATTTCTCAACAATTTGTTTTAAATTCAACATAATTCTAAAAAAACCTCAGCATAATTTTTGGGAAAATTGAATACTTACAGAAATGAAAAGAATTGCAAATGGCAAAGACTGTCTTGAGTAAGAACAAAATTAGATTACCATTCTACACACCAAAATTTATTATTAAGCTGTAGTAATTAAGAGTTTATAATAATATCACAAATATTTTAAGAATTAGAACAGTGTACTGACAATAAGACCCAGACATGTGTATTTTGATTTATGGAAAGATGACACTGTAGAACCCTCTGGAAAGAATGACCTCTCAGAATAAGGAGTGTTGGCTTAGTTGTCTACCTGAAACACACGATAACATGCAGAATGTTTGTTAAGGGATGTGCTTGGGGTCAACATGTATGACAAGGAAGGACATCAATCAGAAATGGACAGAAGGGATAATTAAATTGTGATACAGGACCTACAACAATCTTGATTGGCTGCCTGGTCCCTCTGTAGCTAGAGTGGCCTGATTGAGTGGTCCTCCATTGGGCCAAGGTGACCTTCACAATCCTTCTTGGATCAGGCTTTGAATATGAGCTGCCCTTAGAAAAGGGATAATTTAGGGTGAGGGGGCACTCTGCAGTTGAGCCAATATCTGAGGAGAGTAATAGTTGAAGGTCTTCTGCAGATAATACTCTTAGCAGGTGTGACAGTTCTTCAAGGCAGATAGGAAGGTGAATCTGACTGTCTACTTCGCTCTAGGTTTTATTATATGATTTAACACTTTCTATCATTTATATATTGACTGATTCAATGATTGATAAACTTAATGAGGGCAAGGAATTCGTGTCTCAATTATTCTTTCTCTATGTCAAAAACTAGTATTCCAAAAATATTTTTAAATTATTAAATGAGGAGGGAAAATTAGAGTCCAAACTGAAGTATATTGTAAATATTGTTAAAAATGTCTCAGTATCTGGTTAATTCTGACCTTTTTGATGTCAGGCTGACTTAGATTTAATCTCTGGATCTAGAATATATTAGCTAATTGGACTTGGTCCCATAAAGTGAAAATACTTGTTCCAGTATACAGATTGAGACTTAAAAAGCTATGCATTAAAAATCACCCAGACAATGATTATAATTAAGATGACCAAATAAATGTCATAATTAATATTAAAGAAACATAATTTTATATTACTGTCATCACATAACTGGTCACATTTAATCTAAAAATCCTAAGTAATTGAAAGAAGTAATAGATTTTTAATTATTTCAAGTGTAAATTTTTAAAATTTATATCTCCTTTGGGAACATTGTGTCTAGAATGAAGTACCTACTCCATCATGAAAATTCATCAGTTTGTTCCTCTTTGGCCAACAAATACTAACACCTAAATCTCTGAGAGCCTCAGCCAGTAATGGTATCCATTACTCTCCAGCTTGTTTTTTGAAACTTGAGAACTTATTTATTTATTTATTTATTTATTCTTTTGTAGATGTCATCATTTAATTCTTTTGTAGATGTCATCGTTTAATAGGCCCGGGCCAAGTTCAAACCCACCAGGCCTGGTGCACGTGTCTGGCGCCCTAACCACTTAACTCCTGGTGCCACGCCCAGAAAGTTGAAAACTTATATGAAGATATTTTTTTATTTTCTTTTCTTGGTCCAAAGCATCAGAAGGAGGAAAACACTTTCAACACTTTGATTCAAGATATTTCTGCCACACACAATGTTGATGAATATGTTACGATAAAGTTTCAAAAACATTTCCAAGTACAGTGACTGAAATTCTATTTGATGTTTCTTTCCAGCACCTTTTTAATGAATGTTAAATCAGATATTTTAAATCTTCTCTTCTCTGCACTGGAGCACCATCCCTGCTTCAATTACTCTTGTAAGCTAGTCGTTCATCTGCTTCTATGATACTTTTTATAAATGTCTTTTCTTATATGTTCAAAATAGAATCTGGACATGACAAAATGTGGAAGTCCATCACTAAATTTCTATTTACCTTGAAGTAACTTTTCTTTTTGAAGTTTCAAATTACTATGTCTACCTTGACATTAAGTAACCAGAGCATCCAGTGAGGTATTAGAGAACAGTAGTTGCACCTTTATGCATAATTAGTACATGCTCAGTATGATTTTATAAGTTTTTCAGTTGATTTATATAATTCAAAAGTGATACCTCTTTGAAAAGTTATTTGAAATTGATAAAAGCATGCCAAGCAAGTGGCACTTAACAAATCAATCCAATATTTTCATTCATGTAGGGCTTGAATTATTAAGAGTATTTACATGTCAAAACATTATTAATAAAAGATTATATACGTTAATCAAGATTCTATAGAATAAATAAATTATAAAGTTCAGGCCAGTCATTGCATGCACTATTGCACCATAAGTGTACTTTGAGCAAAAGACTTTGAAAAACATGGTCTTGGTGATACATTCATCCCTTTTTAGAGAGGAATGGAAAAGATTCAGTGAGAGGAGTCTGTAAGCTCCAGTGCCACTTTATGGCCATCCCACTTATGAGAATAGAAATTAGAATAATATTTTTATTGCACCATTAAACCAAAGTTCACTGTCTATATTCCAAAACTATGGTATCCTAAGTGTCCCCTTATAGGTCAGCCTAGGTCAAAATAAGACTGGTCATGTGGCATTGTGATTAATTAGCATCACTCTCATGAATGTGTTTTATGAGAACCCACTAAATAATGAGAAATAGGTTTTTAGTGCATAGAACATATGCAAATGATTTTAGTGCAAATCATATATCAAATCTATAAAGAAAAAGGTTATAATTTAAACTGTGAAAAAATCACCAAGCCATATACAGGAGATAACCTGTACCTAACCTTTCTTTATATTTTTGATTCATTATCTTATTTCCTTAATTTCTTAAGTGTGTCAATGTTAACAACACCTTTATTTTTAAGAACACACAAAAAAGAAAAGAAAATATACACCAACATGATGGTAATTTCACATCTTATAAAAATTATATTCATATGAAATATGGAGAAATGCTGGTGGTAAAATTTTGAAAGGAAAAATAAAGAGTACAAAATAGAATATGTCAATAGTATATACTGTATGTGGAGTCAAAAAAGACTTGGAATATGACAATCGGAATCTAAATAACATTCAGTTACTTATCAACTGTATGATGGGGGCATGAGCCTTATCCTTACTAAGCCTGTGTTTCCCCATTTGTAAACCATAAATATCAATTGCACTTATTCTATTTCATAGGAACAATTCTTTTTCTGTCATTTCCTCAGATTTTACAGTAGGTACTTGATAACCCCTGTACTGAGTTGTAGTACATGGATCGATGCACTAAACCCTGTATGCAAGAAAGAGAATTTCCATTAGTTGGCAATTCAGCCAATCCTTTGAAAGTTTCATGAACTTTACATAGATGTTTGGTAACACAGAGGTCATGGCTTTATGTATGATATTGGTTAGAATATCCTAAATGTATCTACTAAAGTGAAGATTTCTGCAACTGTCATAACAATTCCAGTACTGTGAGCTCACGCATCTAAGCTTTGTGATTCAGCTATTTACCAGCCAGATATGCTGAATGTTTCTTCAGTCTTGAGTATTTGATGATATTAAAATAAAACAGCCAGGCATTCATGGATAGCTTTAGAAAAATGGTAACCTAAATCTTGCTATGTCAAAGTTTCTCTTTTTATAACTATATCACTAGGCTCCTTGCAAACAGAAGTTACATTTCCTTAGCAAGAGACATAGTCACACCTAGAAAAATACAGAACAAGAATTCATACAAGGTCCTAGACAAGTTACCTGTTATCATCTCCCACTCATACTTCCCTTTATTACTTATTGCTATCTCAAATACTTTTCCTTGAAAAAAAAAAACTAGGAAATGTGCACGATTTATTTAAATATGAATTTGTTACTTAAATCTAAAAAAGAGTTATTCTGTACTTGAATAATGATGATCACATTACAACTGCAATGATGATATTGATGACCACAATAATGGCAAAGGTAATTCAAGTTTATTGTAATAAATTTAAAAAATATTGAAGGTTACATAATGAAAATAAAAATAATAATGAAATATAAAAATCTCATCCCTGACTGTAATGTCAACTTGTCACCAAAAATCAATTTTCTATATTTCTTGTTTCGCATAGTATATCTTGGCTATCACAACAGATCTGCTTTATGCTATATCGTAGATATATTATAATTTATCCAATCATTATTTTATTCACCTTATCCATGTGAGTTATACTTCTTAGCTTCTTTGGACAACACAACAATAAATATAGTTTTATAAACCTGTCCAACATATTTGTTGGCTAAATTTTTAAGAATGGTGTGTCTCTGTCCTAGCTAAATCTGGGGGAAAAAATCTGTGACATATATGTAAAAACAATCAATTCTTTAAATGGGAGGGAGCTTTTATGAAGAAAAAAGAAAAGTAAAATGTCAAACTGAAAAATTATAAATTGGCATGAATAAATTCACCAAAAAAAATCTAAATATGTCGCTAAACACATATGTAAAAACACTTAACCTTCTTTATCCTGAGATAAAGAAAAAGTGTGTGTATTTTAACATAAGAGATTGTGAAAGACAGAAATATTTGTTACCATCCAGAAATGATTATGAGCCCATAGAACCTGTTATGTGTCTTATGTTAGAGGGAATGTACTTTAATGCAGCCTCTTCAGAAAATGATATAGTAATACCTATACGTAATTGCAATTATTACAATTTATATTAAAACTTACTAGAACTTAAAAAATGTTCTTTGGAAGATTAAAAAAACATTTTCAAAATGTTTCTGGCATATGAAACGCATGTCATAAGTATGTAAGTTGGGATGTGGGGGGGGCTGTTGATTTATGTATGAGTGCCACATAAGTTCATTTCAATCACATTTAGTTTATTCACTTGGTTTCATTCTGAAGGAATGAATTCATTCTGATCATTTTGTCTGTGGTTGAGAAAATTGAACTCTAACAGATTGCAGTCCCAGAAGAAATTGCCTTGTGTTAGAGCTGCAAGTAATTGCTAAACTCCCACGTGCCTCAGGGGAGAAAGCGTGTCCTTGATTAGAAAAACATGCCAGGAAAGAGAGGCAGTAAGCTCATAGTTAATGGGCAAGATAGCATTCTCTGTTAAGTGCTTTAGAGCAACACGGAACATTCTTCTCCATTTTTACTAACTAGAGGATTAATTTATATTCCAAAAGAAATGTTAAAATTCTAATCATTCTTCATCATTAAGTACGGATTCTATATCTTCTCATTACCATACAGAAGGGCAGTTTAATTCAAATGAGGTAGATAAATAAATAAATCCAGGGGACTTATGTGAATCCGTTTAATATATAATTCTAAATTACATACTTCTGACAATACTGCTACAAATTAAATAGTATATTTTACTGCCCAATTATGATGGATCCTAGAGTCAGAAAATCAATATGCAGAAGCAATATAAGGACAGGACTGTTTCTAGTGTACAGGAGAGTATTATGTCTACATCTTTCAAAGAGGAAAAAATATATTTTTAATTGATTCACCCCATTTCTGATTGGGCTTTTATCATAAGCTGACATATAATTTTTATATCGACCCAAGTCATCAGAGCTTATATATTGGTCCTAAGTCACTTAATATATAGGCCAGTCAGAGGTAATTTTAGAACAGGCATGGATGTGCGTGTGCGTGTTCACACTCGATCCTTGAACAGCACACAGTTTAGAGGTGCTGACTCCTCCCTGTGTTGTTGAACATTCAACTTTTGACTCTCCAAAAACATAGTTATTAATAGTGTATTTTTGAATACACTCGAAGCCTTGCTAATGATATAAACAGTAAAGTGGATTAACACATATTTTGCATATTCTATATTATTTACTGTATTCTTACAATGAAGGAAGCTAAAGAAAATGTTATAAAGAAGATAACAAAGAAGAGAAAATATATTTACTATTCATTAAGTGAAGATGGATCATCATAAAATTCTTCATTCTCAAAATCTTTATTTTGAGGAGGCAAAGAGGGAGAAGAGAGAGGTGGGCTTGGTCTTGTTGTTTTAGGGGTGGCAGGGGCAGAAGGGGCAGAGATGGTGGAAGGTAACAAGGCGAGACAGGCATAATGTTACCTTTACTGAAGATAATCTGCATGGAATTGAGCCATGCAGTTCAAGCTTATATTATTCAAGGGTGAACTCTAAAATATATATACAGAGTGAGCCAAAATAAATGTATATACCTTTTAAGAAAGGAAAAAAACTATAAAATTTGTGATACTAAAGCCTCATTCAACTTCTGCAATTACAAGAGGTGCTCAGTGTGACTTATATTCATCTTTTGTTATTGGTATATATTGAGTATAACAAATTTTTATTTATTTATTTGTTTTTAAATTTTAGGTTAATTTGAAGGTACTATAATTAGGTTACAATGTTTGCATTGGTTAGCTAGAGTCCTGTTGTATTTGTGTCCCTCCCCAAGAGATGAGCCACATATACCCACGATGTGCCCATTAAATGGGAGCACACCAATCTCCCTTCCTCCTTCCTTCCTCCTTTCCCCCCTCCCCCCATCTTGAACTGAATTGAGTTTTTATCTTATGTGGGTATGTATTAGATTGTCCACTGGCTTCAAATTGGAATTGAGCACCTGAGATACTTGCTTCTCCATTCTTCTGATACTTTACTAAGACAAATGTGTTTCAACTCCATCCAGGTTAATACAAAGATGTAAGGTCTCCATCTTTTTAATGGCTGAATAGTATTCCATGGCATACATATACAACATTTTATTAATCCATTCCTGAGTTAATGGGCATTTAGGTTGTTTCCATATCTTGACTATTGCAAATTGAGCTGTGATAAACAATCTAGTGTAAATGTCCTTATGATAATATGATTTATTTTATTCTGGGTAGATGCCCAGTAATTGTACTGTGGGATGGGGATCAAATGAAAGGTCTATTTTGAATTCATTGAGGAGTTAACATACTTTTTTTTTTTGGCAGTTTTTGGCCAGGTCCAGGCTTGAACCTGCCACTCCCAGGATGTGGGGACCTTACTCCTTTGAGCCACAGGCATCGCCCGAGTTTCCATACTTCTTTCCAAAGAGGCTGTGTTAGTTTGCATTCCCACCAACAGTGTAACATTATCCCCTTCTCTCCATACCTGCACCATCATCCGCAGCTTTGGGACTTTGTGATGTGGGCTATTCTCACTGGGGTTAGGTGACATCTCAGCGTGGTTTTGATTTGCATTTCTCTGATTATCAGGAAATTTTATGCAGTTTTTTTCCCTTTCCTAAAGTTCCGACACATTTTTTGGCACCCTCATGGAGGGTATAATACTTAAGTCACATTTGACCTCTGCAATTACAGGAGATACAAGATACATCATACAAAATAAAAATGTTATTGTAATATACAGTAATATAATTTCAATATAGTTTTTTCCTTTCTTAAAATGCGTATAAACTCTTGTGGGCCCCTCTGTGTGTATGTATGTGTGTAGGTGTCTCTGCATGTGTATAAGCTCTATAGTTTCATGGCTTCAATAAAGACAAGCCCTGTTGTTGTATTTCTACTATTCTATCCATTTTGAAGATTATGTGCAGATTAAGAATTTGGAAATACAAAACCAATACATTCAGCTAATCATAAAGGAAACCCAAGTGTCTCTGTTACAGTCATATCCTCATTTCATTGTGCTTTGTTTTCTTGTACTTTACAGATACTGGGTTTTTAAAAATATTAAATATCTGTGGCAAAATTCCCTCAAACAAGTCATTTGGCGCCATTTTTCCCACAGCATGCACTTACTTTTTGTCTCTGTGTCATATTTTGTTAATTATAGCAATATTTCCAACTTTTTCATTATTATTATGTCTATTTTGGTGACGGTGATCAGTGATATTTATGTTACCATTGTAATTTTATTGGGGTGCCACCACAATCTCTACCCATGTAAGATGGTGAACAATCTACAAATGTGGTATGTTTTTTGATTGGCCATTCTTATAACTGTTTTTTGTCTGCCATTCTCCCCGTTCCCTGAGACAAAAAAGTACAGAAAGCACTCCAATGTATAACCCCACAATAGCCTCTAAGTGTTTAAGTTAAAGAGTCTCATGTCTCTCGCTGTAAATCAAAACTTAGAAATGATTAATGAGGAAGACATGTGAAAAATTGAGGTAGGCTAACAGCTAGGCCTCTTGTGGGAAACATTTAGCCAATATGTACATGCAAAGGAAAACGAAACTGTTTAAAGAAATAAAATGTCCTATGACAGTGAACACACATGTGATAAGAAAATGAAATCGTTTCATCGCTCAGATGGAGAAGGTTTTAATGTTCTGGTTTAGAGGTGTAATCATAAATTTTAAGGAAAGAAGCTCCCTCCATACCATAAAAGTGTAAGCTAAAGCAATGAACTGATGCAGAAACTGCAGCAAGTGACCCAAAGGTCTAGATGATTGATGAAGACAGCTACACTAAACAACAGGTTTTTAATGTAAATGCAACAGCCTTCTATTAGAAGATGTCATCTAAATGATCATTTACCACTTCAAAAAGTTACAGCACTTAAAAATATGCTGAATATTTTTTGCCTGTGCTCTACAAATGGAATAACAAAATCTGGACGATAGCACTTCTGTATGGAGCATGGTTTACTAGATTCTTTAAGCCCACTGTTGAGATGTACTGCTCAGGAAAAAGATAAAAGAGCTGTGATGGAAATGTACAAGGAGACTAATGTTTTCACGTCTGCACGTGAAACGTCTACAACCCCCACTCTGTAGCCCAAGGACTAACGAGTAAATTTAGTTTTCAAGTCTTATAATGTAATAAATATATTTTGTAAGCCTCTACCTGTTACAGCTGGGGATTCTACTTAGGGATCTGAGCAAAGAAAATTGAGGCCTCCTGGAAAGGATTCACCAATGTAAATGTCATTAGACATTTAAGATTCATGGAAGAAGGTCAAAGCAACAACATTAACAGGAGTTTGAAAAAAATGTTGATTCTGACTCTTCTGAGCAACTTTGAGGGTCTCAAACTTCAGGAAAGAAAGTGACTGCAGATGTGGTGGAAATAGCAAGAGGGCTAGAATTGGAAGTGGAGTCGGGAGATGTGATCAAATTGGTGCATTTTCAAGATGAAACTTGAATGGATAACGAGTTCCTTTTATGAATAAACAAAGAAAGCATTTCTTGAGATACAATCTACTCCCAGTGAGGAAACTTTGAACACTTGATACAACCACAACAGCATTTAGAATATCACATAGATTTAAGGGATAAAGCAGCTTCTGGGTTTGAGAAGACTGACTCCCATTTTGAAAGATGTTCTGATGCAGATACAATGGTATCAATTAGCATGGCATGCTGCGGGGAAATCTTTCCTGGAAGGAAGAGTTAATGGCTGCAGCAAAATTTACTGTTGTATTACTTTAATAAATTTCCATAGCTACCTAAACCTTCAGTAACCACTACCCTAATCAGTCAGCAGCCATCAGCATTGGAGTAAAACCCTCCACCAGAAAAAAGTATTATGACTTAATGAAGACTCATTAATCTTTAGCATTTTATAGCAATTAAACGTTTTTAAATTAAGGAATATACCTTGTTTTTATAGACATAATTCCACTGCGCACTTAATAACCTAATATGTAGTATAAACATGGCTTTTATATGCACTGGAAAACTGAAAAAGTTGTGTTTCACTTTTATTGTGATATTTGCTTTACGATGGTTATCTGGAACTGAAACCAGAATGTCTTTATTTTAATTTCCAAGGTCAAACTTCTTTCGTATGTTTATCACCTAGATATCTCTGGTTTATAAGCAAGGAAATCTAACTCTGCTAACTTTATCCAACTCACTCCAATACTGAGAGACTAACAAATGTTCTTATAATTTTGGAGAGACTTAGCAAAAACAATAACAAGTAAACTCTAAAAGTAACCAGAGGATTAAAATGACCATGACAGTAACTGTTTTGGTACACAATTTGGTTAAAACACCCCAAGAGCAATATGACTTTGACAGTAAATATGGCCTTCTACAAGAACAAGGCAATAGTCAAAGTAAAAATAACTAATTTCAATAATTTACTGTATTCAAGGCTTTTAGCACTTATTTTGAATTATTTAATTTATTTTTTTGTGAGCCTATGAAAAAGTTAATATTATCCCATGGAACAGGTCCTCTGTATTCTTGGGTAAAAAGTTTTACATTCTTGGGAGAGAAAATTTTTTCCAATTTAAGTTATTGGTCAGCCCTTTGGATGCTCATGGCTAGGGAGTGGTAGGAACTACCCCCTGTATATCTTCTATTATGTAAAACAAACTTTACCTCCCACCATGACACAAAATGGGAAGACAGAATACTATTAAATAGAAGTTTTGCATGATGGAAAACAAAACAAATATTATTTATTATAATTAACTTGCAAATTTTTCTATAACTTTTTTCAATTAATCTATTGATCAAAAACAAAGTAAATATTTTATTAAACTGTCTGTAGTCATCATATTGATACACATTTATAGAAGAGTATATAAGTGAGAGAAAAGAAAATTAAGCTCATAAAGTACCTAATATTTGTAATGGTAACTTAAGTTATTATCTTCTGGTATAACAATCACTTTCTAAGGCAGATTTTTTTTTTTTTTTTTTTTTGAGACAGAGCCTCAAACTGTCACCCTGGATAGAGTGCTGTGGCATCACAGCTCACAGCAACCTCCAATTCCCGGGCTCAAGTGAGTTCCTGCCTCCGCCTCCCAAGTAGCTGGGACTACAGGTGCCCACCACAATACCCGGCCATTTTTTGGTTGCAGCCGTCATTGTTGTTTGGAGGGCCGGGCTGGATATGAACCCACCAGCTCAGCTGTACGTGGCTGGCACCTTAGCCCGTTGAGCTACAGGTGCCCAGCCTCTAAGGCAGATTTTATTATCCAACATTTGTTGATAGTAAACTTAATTATAAATATGGAGTGAAATTAATTTTCTTGCCCAGAGTCACTGATGGAACGGTTGTAAATCCATCAAGACTGTATAAAATATAACACATGATTTATTACTTCTTAACACACCTATAATAATAAAGTCACTGTGCTGAATATTATTTATATTTTGTCATCTTCATTCACAGAAAGCAGACTTTTGCTTAGTTAATTTGCCATATTTTTGTCCCACTTTCTCAGAGTAGAAACAGAATTAATATTTACATCCTCTCTTAGAAAAAGGTGCCAGTATGTTATCCAGGTCTCACTAGATTCAAACAAGGGAGCAAATTTATTTCTGAGAGTTGTCCAGGGAAGGTAAGTGTTGCCTTTTCCAGAAAAGTCTCAGTGTTTTTAGTGCTTTACTTTTATCAGAATAGAATTCAAAAACTGACACATTGATCTTCCAATATTTTGCATATTACCTAATTATTTATCTACCTTTTTATACATCATCTCTCTTTCTCTATGTACTCATCTAACTAAAATGCTTAAACTAAATACAGTGGATTATATTTTTTCCACTGAAAATCTGAGAAAGCAAGGGAAAACACATAATTAAGTGCTAAACTTTAAGATACAAACTGTTAAGAATCACCAAACTATTGGGAATCTCAAAGAAAGTGGGAAGTTAGGAATGGCTTCATAATAAAATTGAAAATCTACTGGACCTCTAAAAATGGATGGGGTTTAGGATGGATTTAGGAGAAGGAAAGCTATTTCAGCTAAAGAAAATACTATGAAAGACAAAAATGTACAATTTTTGTGGCCTGCCAGTGGCTGAACAAATGTGCCTGTATAAAAATCATAAGGATCTGGGTGATCATCTAATTTAAGCTTAATCTAGAACAGCAGTTCTCAACCTGTGGGTCGAGACCCCTTTGTAACAATGAAAATACATCCTGGATATCAGATATTTACATTATGATTCATAACAGTAGCAAAATTACAGTTATGAAGTAGCAATGAAAATCATTTTATGGTTTGAGGTCAGCACATGAGGAACTGTGTTAAAGAGTCTCGGCATTAGGAAGGTTTAGAACCACTGATCTAGAATTAAGCTTTGTAGATGAAGGATAACCTAATTTAGAATACTCTTGAAAAGCATCACTTAGAATTTATGATTATGAAGTAAGAAAAAGTTATTATAGAGACTGGAAGACTGTAAGAGAAGATACAATGTAGTGAAAAAATAAACACTGGGAGTCAGGAGATTTTGACCCTAAACTGACTACTGCAGGGAGCACTGGACCAGTGGTTTGACATATGTCAGATTCTATATCCTTACCCGAGAAGAGCTGATCTTATGTTACACAATTTCTAGAATTCCTTTTATGTATATGCTGTGATGAACGTTCTCCTAAAGGAATATTAGTAGGACAGGATAATTAGAGATGAGGAGAAGCAAGAACCATTGAATCCATCCTGTGTTTGCTGTTCATAAACCTCTCACAAGGACTGTAAGACAAGCCTTAACTCCCCTCAAGACCCTAAATGGGACAAGACTATTAGCAAGGGATTTTGATGGTACAAAGCAAAACAAATATAATTTGCTTTAAGAATCCTAGACAAGGATAAATAGAGAGTAATTACAAGTTAACAAAAGGGGAAACCTACATATTTTTTTTTTGTCTTACAGGATAAATAGAGAAGAGTGATTTAATTGAAAGATAGATAATTTGAAGGAGAATATCAATTTGCTTAAAGATAGTAAGATTTAACATAAGAATATTAAGTTGGAGATTTTGTAGGGCTATTTTCACAAAATTGCCCAGCAAATTGCAAGAAATAAAAAGCCTGCATTAGTTTATGTTAGCTTTTAAAGTATGAAATGTTCATTTGTAATAATTCCCATAATAGCGGTAGAAGTAAAGCAATCCTCACCAGAATCTCTTGTATCAAGAAATGGCGCTTGTATTTCCCGAAGCATGAGGTACACTGGTATTTGCAAATGGCACAGGAGAAGAACATAACATTAGGTCACATTGTACTTTTCATGTTTGTCCTTTTACTGAAATGTTTTTCCTTATTTATTTTATATTTATAGCATTTATTCATATTAGTAACAAAATATGAAACTCAGGTAACAGTTTTTACCCAGAAGTGGAGCTATTAGACAAAAATCTTGATGTTTATAAACCTCAAACAAGCAGATATAGAATATTTATGATATGTTTGAAGATTTTTAGAGGTATTCATAATAATGAGTTCCGAATCCCTAAAAGGACCTTTAGAGTTTTATAGACTTACTTAAAATCACCCTCAAAACATGGTTGCCTTTTTCTCAGCTCTGCAGAGGAGGAAATTTTGGAAAACACTTTTATTTATTAGTGTGAATATTCTTGGTTGGCATAAAGTTATTTATACACTGCAAAAGCCCTAGTTCTAAAAGTGGAGTCCAATTATTTTTTCCCGATTCAGTGCCAATCAAGACGTATTAATTACTGACATTGATAAAACTTTCTAATAGAGATGATTATAATATCTTTATCTTTTTATTTTGGAAAAGGCATTATTGATTCCTACTTAATTTCAAAGAAAGCATAAGAATGATTAAAACATTTCAACTTCTCTAATCATTGAATTATAGTAAAGTAAGTTAAACATGAGTAAATTATAGTAAAGTAAGTTTTTCATGACCAGATTGGACATGCCTCTCCTTTTTTTCACATTTATGCTCAATGCTAAACAAATGAGGTAAATGCTCAGAGGTGGAGAGTAGGATATTACATAATCTTTCTAGAAAGCAACTTTAAAATAGTTACTCAGGATGGTCTCTTTTGTTCCACTTCCAGGGATATTATCTGTCTTAGATCAGGTTCCTTAATACTTAAACTGTCTTAAGTATATTTCTGACTTAAATCAGAAATCATTATCAAGAAGATATTTGGGTGCAAATAATTTATTGACTTTCAAGGCTGGAAGTGAAACAGGATTAGGAAGTAGGAAGAGCAGAGAAGTGGATAGATGCAGCTGAAGTCAAGTTTATCACTGGCTCTTCCTAGAGTTCCGTGCCCCACCCCCACTCTACCACAAAAGGGAGCTGAGGTAGTCTGAACTTGAACAGTGAAAACTCAGTTACTGGGAGCTGGGTACACTGGCCCAATCACAAGGACTTGGTCAGTGTGGTGAAGCAGATATACCACATCAATTTGGAAAAAAATCCTAAAAATGAACTCAAATTTTGTCACAGATGGTCACTGCACTGTTACAGTCATGAAAAAGTGGTCCTTCATTCCTATTGTTTTTCTTTTTATTAGTACAGTTCTTTGTCTGGTAGTAGAAGATTCCTAGCAATCTGAAAGAAAGGATAGACAAAAGAAAGAATAAGGAAACTTATTTTTTGGAGAAAGATTCTCACTTTGTCCCCTGAATAGAGTACCATGGAATCACAGCTCACAGCAACCTCAAACGCCTGAGGTCCAGTGATCCTCTTGCCTGAGCCTCCCAAATAGCTAGGACTACATGTGTACACCACTAAGCCCAGCTAGCTTTTCTATTTTTGGTAGAGATGGGGTCTTACTCTTGCCCAGGCTGCTCTTGAACTCTTAAGGTTAACCAATTCACCTACATTGGCCTCTCAGAGTGCTAGATTGCAGGCATGAACTACCACACCCAACTTAAATTGGTATGTTTTACATTAACATTGCTAACATGTTAAATTACACAGACCCAGAGTTTGAAACGTTCGGATTTTTATTATTCTGTTCCAGGGCCCAACACACAATTTAAATGCCCCATTGCACAGAGAGAAAGTGAAGCCCCTTGTTAAAAGTAACTAGGATTTTAGGACATGACAGCTATAAACTGTGCACACTTTTGCTTGTGGGGCTTCTACACCTATATAGCTAATGTTCCCAGGAAGCCTCCTATCCCACAAGCAGACATTATAGTTTTCAATGGAAAAGCTGTCAATTTTCATACATTGTCATATGCTGGAGATTATGTCTCATGTTACATAAATAACTATTTATAAAATAACATACTTTAGATTATAAATTTGTGGTAATTTCCTCTTTTATCTGTTTACAAAATTAAAAATTCCATTTGGATTGTCATAAGAAAAATTTACAGAAAAGGAGAATTTATAAATGCATTACATATTAAAAAATCTAAAACTTTAAAGTTTAAATATTTCTGAAAAGTATAAATATTATATATATGTTTATTTACTTTTTATAAATAAAATGCAATATTTTAATTCAAAAAATAAAAGAATGGAATAGGTTGACAAATGGAGAATGCAATCCATTCCTGACTACAAAAAATAACAACATCTGCAGACAGTTTATATAAGTCAGAGCAGAAACTCTTAAAACCTAAGTGAATTAAATCCTCCAAGCTCTACGTTATCAGCACAGGGGAGCCTGGAATCTCTTGAGTAAGATCCACTTGACAAATCTTTGTGCCATCTGACGTCACTCTGACTCATGACAGAACTATTGTTTTTGAAAACTGGCATTTTTTTTTTGAGCATGAATCATTAAAATAGTTTGTTTTTGTTTTTGTTTTTTTATAATAGTCACCTTCTAGCCACAGGAGAAACAAAACTAATAGTAAAGGAAGTGTGAATGGCGTAGCTGAGGTGTTTATAGTCTCATGTCTGCTGTTAGGAAGCCCCACTGAGTTTACACAGGACAGGCAGCTTCCAGCTGTAGGCAATTGTCTCTCCTCCGCCTCCCTTCCATAACAAATGCTATATTTTTTTGCAACCCAATACCTATCGATCTACTAACATTAAGATAAGAAACAAAATGCCACCCTCTCCCCCAATGAGACTAATAATGAGCATTGATAAAACTGTTTCATGGACAAAAGATTTTGTTAAAAGGGTGGGTCTACACCTATGGTGCATCTTAGAAGAGTACAGGTGAAACTTACTAAATGTAGAATATAAATGTCTGAACACTGTAACTAAGAAAATGCCATGAAGGCTATGTTAACCAGTTCGATGAAAATATTTCAAAATGCTTGAAAACTTCTAAATACGGATCAAAATTGTTCTCACAAAGTAATGAGAAAGTCTCTTGAATGTTAT
>CAUYRH010086937.1:0-54988 GCA_963574655.1 Perodicticus potto | reverse complement strand
GATTTTTAAATATAGCACATGGCTCCGCAACCAAAAAATGGCCGGGCGTTGTGGCGGGCGCCTGTAGTTCCAGCTACTTGGGAGGCAGAGGCAAGATACTCGCTTGAGCCCAGGAATTGGAGGTTGCTGTGAGCTGTGATGTCACGGGACTCTCTCCAGGGTGACAGCTTGAGGCTCTGTCTCAAAAAAAAAAAAAAAAATGGCCGGGCATTGTGGCGGGCGCCTGTAGTCCCAGCTACTTGGGAGGTGGAGGCAAGAGACTCACTTGAGCCCAGGAATTGGAGGTTGCTATGAGCTGTGATGCCACGGCACTCTATCCAGGGTGACAGCTTGAGGCTCTGTCTCAAAAATAAAATACTGGACGTAAATTCGGTCCAGAGCCTGTAAAATACTGGACCTAAATTCGGATCTCAGATTTACCTTTGGGCAGCTCTATAATCTTGAGTTATTTTACTCCTGCTTCCCAAATTGAGGGTAATAAAACCTACGTCCTGGGACTGTTGTAAGGAATAATGACTTCCAACATGCTTACACGATGTCTAGCATATAGTTAACACTTAGTACTTAGTAAATGCTAGTTTCTATTATTATACTTATTTTCAGAGATTATAGTTTAGTAACTGATTTTTAGTAATTTTGGTAATTTGATTGTTGGCAGCTACATCTCGCTGTTGGTTTACATAGCTGTGGCCATTTAAATACCTCAGAACATTTTTATGAACTATACTCCCAAATTGTCTTGTATTTATCATGTATTGATTTTTTTTTTAGGAATCCAAATACAAGATTTTATATTAACTCTTACTAAATTCTGTATTTTTACAATAGGCCAAGAATTTCAGCCTACTGAGATAATTTTTCATATGAGTTCAATTATCTGCCATATTTTCTAGTCTGCCTTAACATCTGCACATCTGATTATGATAAATGTCTGTTTTTTTCAAAGCAAAACACAGACTGAAACCAATCCAAGAACAGAACATTTAGCATTTCACTATGACATCTAGCATTTTCAGAACATCTAGCATTTCACCCTCTACATTGACATCTTATAACTATTCAAAAGTCTGAACAAAGTTGGAGAGAGTCTGTGAAACATGAAAATCGAGATGGCGTGTCTTCCGTAACACAAAAGAGAATAAAATAACTCTTTTCTACAACTGACAAAAAGTCACAGTATGAGGTCGAATAATTAAGTTTGTGAATTCATCCTAGAAAAAGTGGTACCTACTTCAAGGACTGCTGAATATCACCACAGTCATCTTAGAAGTAGTCTCCTTGGGAAGCTATGTACCAATGCCAGGGCCTAGCCCACCCTTCAAAGCAATGTTGGAGCTCTTTTTCTGGAATGGCCATCGGAGCTGTCATTGTATATAAAGTGGTCTGAAGGATGGAGTAGGCACTGGTATCAGTGTGTAGCCTCCCAAGGGGAATACTTTAAAAGTGACCATAGCAATATTCAGCAATGAGGTAGGCACCCCTTTTTCTAGGAACTTAATGGTTTGACCTCATAAATATTAATTTCAACTGATGAAAAAACTAAGGCATGGAAATATTAAGTAACTCTTGAAGCTCACCCTGCTAATAAGTAGTAGTAGAACCAGGTTATAAATGCACAATCTCAAGCTCTTAACTGCTAAACTTTTTCCCTAAAAAAGAATAGTTGAGATTCTCACCGCACTTAGTGGGAAAAAACTCTCCTTGGACTCTGTAATTCATCTCCAAATAATTACATGTTTTTCAATGACAATGGCTTATTTACAAGAACATGTGCATTCTTATTTGTGGTATTTACCTTTTTATGTATTTATTCATTCAGTGAACTTTTACTGGGGGGTCACTACTTGTAAGATACTGTGCTAGGCAGGATGTGATTACAGAGACCAAAGTGTCTACCATCCAGGGGTCTTTAAGAAGCAACAAAATAAAAATGTATAGACATATAAGACAAAGCAAAACAGATCTATCATGAAAGATAAAAGCAATTGGGTTAGTTCAGAATAATAACTCTTATTCTAGAAGCCATTTATCTCAAAGATTTTTCTAGATTCATTATGAATAATAAAAATTCTTCTTTAGATGAGCATAAAGACAAAAACCTTATCATTCTGATTCTGGACTTTTCCATGCATATAGATACAGTACATGTATGTGGTTAATGGCATTGTTTTCAAAGTATTAATATAGGTCAAGAGAATCCTAGTTTTACCTATTCCCTAATTCCTGGGAAATCTGCTAAGAGAATCCAGACTTTGGCCAAGAATGCAGCAGCCTTGCAAAAAAAAATCCCCCCCCCCCAAAAATTGTTCAACTATGTAAGACATGAATTGTCGAAGTTAGAAATTTTCTTCTGAACACTGTATCTATTCTAATGAGATGATCTTGCCACTGCCTAAGATTTAGTGCCACTATACAAAAAAAAAAAAATGCTAAAGAATCATTTAAAATCTACAAGCAGCAGCTTCTATTTATGCTTCAGAAAACTCACTCCCCAAGGTTCTCTGAATCTGATGGGAATTGGATGAGATAGAAGCCAATGTCTCTCAAAATTCTGAAATTGGTACATTCCTCCTAATAGGCTCCAGAAATTGGTTAGAATGCGTATAAAACTGAACTTTGTTTCAGAAATACCACTTGGTTTCTAAGAAATTAATCTGACTGTACTGACCTGTAAGACTTGATGAATTTGCCACCCACTGAAGTATATTTTCTGAAGTAGGGACCCCCCTTAACACACAGAAAATGTTCTCAAGAGGAACATGTATAGAAACTGAGAATTGTTCAAGGTGAATCTTAAAATCTTGAAATACTAAAATAACTCACACTTCAGAAGGCTGACATATCAAGATTCTGTGTTGGAAAAGAAAGTGAAGTAACGGAAAAGAGATATACCGGCGGAAAGAAATTGCATAAAACCTGCCAATGCAACCTTTTCCAAACAAAAAAGCCTTAGATGATGCTTATGTCTAGGTCTTCTTTCAGGAGAAAAAAATATATAATGCATTTTATCCTTCAATCTTATTTATTTATTGGAGATATAGGCTGAGGAAGCAGTAATGCTTTTCCTATTTTCATCTTAAAAAGAAGTTTTCCTGATACTTGCATTCTGAAAATTGCTCTAAGGATCTTTACATTATCATCAAATTTCTCTATGGCATGTTCACATTTAAGAATTGTGGATATTAGAGGAAAAAACTAAATAGAAGGCTTGGTAAAATAAAGAGAACAGGAACATTTTTAATATTCTTTCATATTCTTTCAAAAAACTAAATTTCACAGATCAATTAAGTAAAGATTTTATATTTCTTCAAAATTTCCATTCTAGATTATGTAATGTCCTAATTCAACTCAGAAAATGGTTTCACATGTACTTTATAAGCGCATTTAAAACCAAGTGACTTTTGAATTTGGGTATATGCAGGATAAAATGTACTTTTAACTTCATATTAAATGTGAAACTTCCAACTGAATACATTCAATCATAAGAATTTCATTATTTAATGTACTTATATTAATAAAATTGTTCAAATTACCAGCTAACAGCTAATATTTTAGTAGAATCAAAAATCTCCGATTTAAAAATAAAAGTTCTTACGTAAGATGGCTGATTTTACAGGTTAAATTACTGAGTCAGAGTGCCCTCTCCTGGAAAAAAAAGGGCACTGAAAGCTAGGCCGAACTAAAAATAGATAAAAAGAGCCCCTCAAATCAAGCCACATCATTAATATGTAAAATACACTTATTAATATGAATGTTAGAAAACATATTTCCATTCCTATTTTATTTCTGCTAAGTTTATTTTTATAATTACTTGTCATATTACAGTAAACAAGATGGATGTTTCATTTCATCTGAAATTAAATTTTAAATGAACGCAAACGCTCACCATTCACCCAGGAATGTGAACAAACAAAAGTGTTTTTCCACACTGAACATTCCAACACATTATAAAAATATTTCTAATCTAGGACTGTTGCTGAATGACAGTTTGGATAAAAGGAAAACGTAACTGCTATGAACTAAATGTTTGTGTACCCCTATCCCCAAATTCCGATGTCGAAATCCTAACCCCCCACTGTGATGGTACTGGGGAGGAAGAACTTTTGGGATGGGATTAGGTCATAAGAGCCCTAATGAATGGGATTAATGCTTTTATAAAAACCAAAAAAAAGACACCAGAAAGCTTGCTTTTTTTTCCTGTTCTCTGCCATGTGAGCTCACAAGAAGATGACAGCCAATCTGCAAAACCAAAAGCAGGTCCTCAGCAGACACCAGCGCTGCCAGCACCTTGATCTTGGGCTTCCCAGATGCCAGAACTGTCAGGAATCAACGTTTATTTTTTGAACAACTCAATCTATGCTAATCTGCCAGCAGTCTAAACTAAAACCCACTCCCTAACTGAAGAAACTTGCCGAGGCTCTTACTCAGGGGAATGAGAGAAAGAGGGCGCACACTAAGATGCAGGAGATTTATTACATCTCAAAAATTTATTTAATTGTGTGGTGTTGTCAAGATCTTGGTTCCAACACATTATGTCAAACTTGAATTACCTCAGTAAAGTCCTGGTAGATTTTCGGTTCCCTAAACCAATAATGTGCATGTGAGAATAACCCACGGAACTTTTTTAAAGAACAATGCTCAGGGCTACCCAATGTGATTTTGATTTAATTGTTCTAGAGTGGAACCTCAGGGTACCAGTATTTACTTTTTAATCTCTCCGAGTGAATCTAATGCACAACCATTGCCGAGAAACATTGAGTCTTTCCCCAGATTATCCAACATCTGACTCTCACTTTTATCTTCCAGAAATGTCACCTTGATGAGGACTCCCCTACGCAAGCATTGTTTTTTCCTGTTCAGAAGTAGTTTTAAGCTTCAAACTAGCTTCCCAATCTCCTAATCTGCCTTTGTCCTCTGATATAGTTGAGTAGTGAGGGATACAGCTCCAGCCCCAGCCTGCCTGTGTTCAGATCCTAGCTCTGAAATTACTATGTGAATTACTATGTGAAATTACTATGTGAACGCAAGTGTGAACTTGGGAAAGGCATTAAAAGCCCTCCGCATTTCCATTTTCTCATCTGTAATACCACCTATCTCAATGTTATTGTGAGGATTATGTTGGTTAATACAAGAAAAGTATGCCATACATTTAAGAATTATCATTGCTTCTCCAATTTTTTTTCTTACTACTTTCCCAAACCAACTCCCGTGGAAAAACTCTTCTTCTCAGATTATACACTAATTTTCACTTCTGTGCTTTCGCACACATTTCTTCAGGCCGGAATCCTTCCTTTCTCGTTCATTCATTCCAACACAAGTAAAAGCACATCTCCCCTTCCTCTCCCTACCTCCGTGAAGCCTTCAGTGGGTACCTACGAACCTTCACTGATCTCTCCCTTTTTAAAAATGCCCTTGGCCACAGGGTAGCTTGCTATGAGAAATGGAGCTGTAAATTAAATGCAATGGCTGAATTTGAATCCCAGCTCTGCCACTTGCCCGATCGGATATTGTCTAAATCTACAACTCCGTTGTCAGGATTATTTAATCTTTTTCTTCTTTTTTTTTTTTTTTTTTGTATTTTTTGGCCAAGGCCAGGCTTGAACCCACCACCTCTGTATATGGGGCTGGCACCCTACTCCTTGAGCCACAGGCACCACCCCATTGTCAGGATTATTTAATATTGCCTTAAATGGTATAAAGCATTAGAAAAGCAAACAGGAAGCAATGATAAATGTCAACTCACTGATTTGTTGTTGTGTACATTAGTCTTGTCTACACACTGTGTCTGAAGGCTCCTTGTGATAGTTTTGAACTCGTTGAAGTAAATAACTGTGTCTCATATTGCTGTTATAAATCTACAACTCAAACCATGGATCTGTACCCGTCTATAATCCTATAACTCAAAGCATGATAATGACCATCCATACCAGGTGATCTGTAATACTTAAACCTTTTGCATATTGTCAGAGTATAATTCATGACAATACTCTTTTTTGATGAGTGGAAACGAATACTTAAGAAAACAAGGAATGAACCTAAACAAAACACAGGCTACAGGGAAGGGTCAAAATAATCAGATTACTTTTTAAACATTCAATAACATGTTTCTGTCAGACTCATCTTTGGAAAGGCCAGTTCCAATGATGGCTTTTACCTGCTGAAAATCCTTTATATTTTTCTCATTTCCTCAAAAAATAAATAAATGCTAAATTCTTAGCCTGACATTCAAAATCATCCATGCACTGACCTCGACCCGGCCTTCTAATCTTATCTTCCACCTTCTCCCTCTGTGACCTGTTATTCCAAATAAATAGAACTACTTTCTCTTACACACCATCCACTCTTCTGCTTTACACAACCTTCACCATTTTATATGACAACATGTTCAAAGAACACTATTTTGAAGATTTGTCACAGAACAAAGAGTAGTGCAGGAAAGTGCGAGCTCAAATTCCAAGAACTTAAGTTCTATTCAGGGGCATTAATCTCTCTCACCACTACCATAATACAGTCTTTGGTATACCAAAAAAAAAAAAAAGAAGAAGAAGAAGAATCTGACCATCTTTTCCTTCTCAATGTCAAAAGCTCTTGCTATAACATCCTGAAAAACAGAAGCTTGAATCATGGTCTCCAAGCTGTGTATGCAAACCCCAGGGCATACAAGAAACTCACAGAATAAAAGAAAAAAAACTATGGCTCGGCACCCGTAGTATAGTGGTTATGGTTCCAGCCACATATACTAAGCCTGGCAGGTTCGAACCCGGCCCAGGACAGCTAAACAACAATGATGGTTGCGACAAAAAAAACCAGCCACGCATTGTGGTGAGTGCCTGTAGTCCCAGCTACTTGGGAGACTGAGGCAAAAGAATCATTTGAGCCCAAGAGTTTGAGATTGCTATGAGCTGTGACACCACAGCACTCTACCAAGGGCAACATAATGAAACTCTGTCTCAAAAAAAGAAAAAGACTATAGCTTCTATTTTACATATATTCTTTACCTTTCTCATGTTGAATTTCTTACTTAGAATGTGTCTCATAATTTACATCAAATATTATTAGAATAATAGTATATACATAAATAATTTATAAATAGATAAATTAGGGATGTTGGAAGTTTAGAAACCACTGGCCTAGAAAATCAGAGCGTCCGCAAGTTCTGTGGTTTGAGAAGTAGGGGGCTAGAAGTTGCCAGTTTGGAAAAATCTTTAGGGATGGATCTATAAACCTAAATAGCATGTATTGTTTATGTAGAACAAATATGTTTTAAGTTCTAACTTTGAAGGATATGTTAAAATGTAACTGGGTATAATCTGGAGATAGCAAATATCCATTTTTGGCTTTTAAACAGAGAATTATGTCCTGACATTATAGTTGCTACTATAAATATGTCTTTCATATCTCAAGTTCATCTTATGAAATCTACAGGTATTTACATCAGTACGTAGAGAATTATTCATAACTATTCATAAAGAAATTAGGGGAGCCAATAAAGTCATGTTTTATAGAAGAGAGTGCAACAAAAAAATATATAATAAAATAAATAAAACAAAAGAGCAGGCCTGGGAGGTAAGACTAGCCACAGAACAAGATTAGCAAGTGCTATCCTGGGAAACAGTATCATAGCTCACCTTAAGTAAATAAATTAAATAACTGTTCCCATAATGGACGGCCACTATATTCAGCAATTTGTTTTTAGTTTTCCTAAATAGTATGACATACTTAACACAGTTCACTCTCCTATTGGCTTTTTAATATATTTCTATAACAAATTAAATTCTAAAGTGAGTAAAGGTTTCATATCATAATGGTGTATTTCCCTTAATACCAGCACATACTATAAATCTTTCCTCTATAAGGCATTAAGTAGGTTTACAACTCTGAATTTTAAACTGATTAATTCTCCATAGTTGTTGTTACTATTGTGATAGAATAAAAATCCGAATAGGCAAGAATATCTAATTCATGCTTTAGAATCTCAGCTTATAGAGAAGAACCCTCTTGAAATCTGCATAATATTCTAAAACCACACAGGTTGAACACTGTGCAACATCTGTCCAACACTGCCTTACGGAGTGACTGGGGAACTAACTATCTATGTGGCTCAGCTCTCTCTTCTTAAAGACAGGATTAGACTGATTTCATAAAGAAAATGGAGAAGACGACTGATAAAAGGAAAGTTTTCTTCTGTTTTCAGCAACCCATAGCATTATACCCAGAAAAACTAAAGGAACATAACTAAGAAACTGATGAACGTATTAGGAGACAGCCAACCAGGAAAGAGAAGACTATCCGAGCTAACAGGGATTCACCAAAGCATCCCTCCCCTTACACACGTCATGAGAATAAACCCCAGTGAACCTCAGGGAAAGAGCAGCAGGGAGGTGAAATCTGACCGCAGCAGACTCTGACAGCCTGATAATGCATGGAGTCCCATGCCTCTTGGGTGTGTGGGCTGAACTGGCACAGAGACACACATGGTCTTCATTCACCCTCTACTTACTACACTCTGGCTTCCATTTCTCCCAAGTTCTTCCTCTGAAATCTTGCTCAAGTTATCTAGGTAGTGGTCTGAAATTGTGTGGCACAAATCTTCAAAAGAATAATCCTTTTCTTGGCAGAGTTTTATTTCATCCAAGAGTTTTGATAGTTCCCCAGTCACAGTTTCACCTGCAAGATGAGAATAGTTTTTTCAGAAGTTTCAAAAAAGGCTATTGCCAAAACTTAATATTAAGCAATAAAAATGTGACGTCTATGGTGATAGAGCTCAAAATACTATAAACAAGATTAAGTAGTCAGAAACTATTATGCTAAAAACAAGGTACTAAACTATAATTAGCATGATGATATTAACAAACAATAGAGATTATAATTTTGCCTATTTTTATTCTTTTTCAAAATAAAAATTAGTATTGAAAGTTTACATACACCACAAAAGCATCTGAAATTACATCTCCTAAAGTTCCATTTGTTATAGGATTTAATAGTTAATAATCTTTTACTGGCATTTTCTTTTACTGACAAAATCCATTCAACAGTTTATGAATGAATTTGAAATGGTTCTGAGAGCTTATGTCCTAGATTCAATAAACAGACATAGAACTTATTTAAACAAATAGTTATATAGTTAATTAATAAATTATAATTATGATATATGATATAAAGGTAAAACCCAGAAGAAACAGGTAAATATTATGTGTTACGTACAAAACATGAGTATTTTCCAGGTTACATCAAACATACATGTTTCTAAACAGTCTCAAGAAAGGTACTTTATGTCTATAATTCATTCTGAACAAGGTTTTCTAGCAGTTACCACCCAGATCTTAATTTTCTTTTTCTAAATTTAAACCATTTAAGATGAGTGGACTATAGATCAGGCGTCCTCAAACTTTTGAAACAGGGGGCCAATTCACTGTCCCTCAGACCGTTGGAGGGCTGGACTATAGTTTAAAAAAAAAAAACTATGAACAAATTCCTATGCACACTGCACATATCTTATTTTGAAATAAAAAACAAAATGGGAACAAATACAATTCACACCAACTCATGTGGCCCGCAGGCTGTAGTTTGAGGACCCCTGCTATAGACACACGGATTTATTTCTGTACTCTCCACTCCATTCCACTGGTCTGTATGTCTGTGTTTACAGCAGGACTATACTGTCTGGTTACTGTAACTCTTTGACAAGAGTGCTAAAAATACACAATGCACAAGAATGAAACAGGACCCTTATCTCGAACCATACATAAAAGTCAACCCAAAATAGATTAAACACTAAAACATGAGACCTGAAATGGCAGAAGTCCTGGAAGAAAACATAAAGAAAAAACTTCTTGACATTGGTCAGGACAATGACTTTTTTGGATATCAACCCAAAAGCACAGGTCATAAAAACAAAAATGAACAAGTGATATCATGTTAAACTAAAAACCTTTTATACAGAAAACAATCAACAGACTGAAAGGCAACTTATGGAATCGAAGGAAGGCTTTGCAAATCCAAGATCCGATATAAAGGGTTAATAACCAAAACCTATAAGAAACTCACACAACTCAATAGTAAAAATCCAATTTAAAAATGAGCTAAAGACCTCAATAGACATTTCTCCCCTTCTCCCAAAACCCAAACAGCCAAAAATAAATAAAAAGGTGCTCAACATCATTAATCATCAAGGAAACATAAATCAAAACCACAAGGAGATACCACCTCAGACCTATTAGGAGGTCTATGATCAGAAAAACAAAAGATAACACGTGTTGGTGGGGGTGCGTAAAAAGGGGGCACTACACACTGTTGGGGGGAATATAAAATGGCACCGCTGTTAAGGAAAACAGTATGGAGGTTCCTCAAAAAATTGAAAACAGAACTACCATGGATTCGGCAATCCCACCTTTGGGTATTTATTCAAAAGAAATAAAATCGGTATCTTGAAGTAATATCCACATTCTCATGTTCTCGTGTTCATTGTAGCATACTCAGAATGGGATTTGGGACAATCTAAGTGTCCACTGCTGTATGAATGAGTAAAGAAGACACACACACAGGCAGCGCTATCTGGCCTTCCATAAGGACCACCCTGCCATTTGAACCTAACCGTCAATTTGCTGAGTGAAATGAGCCAGACACAGGAAAACAAGTGCTCCGTGATCTCGCTTCCATGTTGAACCTGAAAAAGTCACACTGATGAAAGCAGAGACTAGAATGGTGGTTGCCAAGGGCTGGAGTGAAGAAAATGGGGAGATGTGAATCAAAGGGTACAAAGGTTCAGATACAGTAAGTGAATAAATTCCGGAGAGCTAACAAACAGCCTGGTAACTGCTGTTAATAACATTGTGTGGTGTGCTTGAAATCTGGTGAAAGAATCTGTCATATGTGTTCGCCTCGCCAAAGAAAAAAAATTTACAGCTATCTCAGGTGATGGATATTTTAATTAACCACACTGTGGCAATAATTTCACAATGTACACAAACTCTGAAACATCGTGTTTTACACTGCAAATATATACAATTTGCATTTGTCACGTGTACTTCGATAAAGCTGGAAAAACTCACATTTAATAAAAACTATATATGAAATACACACTATATAAACTTCCATACAGCAGGGACTGTTAACCTGCTTTGCTCACCACTGTATCTCAGGGCCACCAACAGTGCCTTAAAACAACTTACAGGAGCTCTGTAAATATTGATTCGAATAAATGGATAAAATCGAGAGCATAGGATGTAGCTTAGGATACTTGAAATTTCTATAACTGTTAGCCTTTTTGTACATACAGGACAAATTTGCACATAAATTCTAGCATAGGTTCAAGGCTTTGTAATCAGCTACTCACTTTTGGTCTTCTGAGAAGGAGACTCAGCAGAAGAAACATGTGTTTCTTGGCTCACATCCTCCTGCACCTGCTCTTCAGGGGCTGCTGGTCTTCCCATGCCTTCCAAATATTCTGTGTGTATACACATTTCCAGATTACATACTTGAATTTATTTTAAATACAACAATTAAGCTTTATGCTTCATTTCTGGTGACCTGTTTTTTATTTCTTTTTCTCCTATCCTAAATGTGTCCTAAGTTTTTAAAAGAACTTCAAGATGAGCTATTTACTTAAAGATTTTTAAATTAAAAAAAACAAACAAACAGATACTTTGGGATAAACTCACGAACACCTTTCTTCTGAAAACGAAAGTTATCACATACGTTCTTTAAATAAATTCACCTGTTGAAGATAAACTAACCTCCTTGATCTCTTTAAATGTTTTCTATCTGAAGATTTAAGACTCTCTGAAAGATGCTTTGAATGGATTTGATCCCTAAAGCAGGAATGTCAAATTCAGATGGATACAATAACCAGCCAGGTTATGTAAACGAATGACATTGGGTGAGTTTCATGTTATAATGGTGTTGTACTATTGCAAGATAAACATGATCTGCAAACTAAACTTTATTTCTAGAATTCTTTTCTTTTTAATACATAGTTTATTCTATTTTAGTTTTCCTCATTTTTTTTTTTTATTGTTGGGGGTACATTGAGGGTACAAAGAACCAGGTGACATAGATTGCATTTGTTAGGTCAAGGACCTCTTGTAATTGTTTCCCACCCCCAAAAGGTATGTCACACACCGAGACCTCCCCACCCCATTCCCATTATCCTTGAAGGAATGTTCTATTTGAAGCCTACTTTCCATTTTTCCAATTTCAGTAAAGACATAGTGATAACAGTAATAGCAGCCAAAACTTAAATATTGCTTACCATGCGCTGAGTATTGTTCTATGTTTATTTGATATAAATTAAATCATCTAACCCTTACAAAACTATAGCACACACACTCTTACTATTTCAGTTTTAAAGATGATTAAAGGAGGAGAACTGTTAACTTGTACACATTCATCCAGCTAGTAAATAGCAAAGCCAGATTGTCACAAACAGCATTTGAAGGCAGGAATAAATGCTACTGAACATCAGGCTTCCTGGAAGATCATGTTTAACCAACCAGAGGGCCAATGATTCATCTAAAGTTCAGCAATAAAATAATATGAGAGCCTGTATTTTTTGAGAAGCCAGAACTCCAGAGTATCAGCTGAAATTCTAGATATGTAAATGTTGACAGCTAATTCAATTTGTATGGAAACAGTGTGGGCTAAAACTATTTGATATAAAGAAAACATATCTGTTATCTGCCAAAAGAATCCAGCTCCAAAGTGGCTGGTTTGTAGCCTCCAAATAAAGAATGAAATCAATAGGTCTCTAGGTAGGGATCTTTTACTTGTATTGCTTTATTCAGAACTCTTTTTTTTTTTTGCAGTTTTTGGCCGGGGCTGGGTTTGAACCCGTCACCTCTGGTAAATGGGGCTGGTGCCCCACTCCTTTGAGCCATAGGCACCACCCTGCCTACTGGGTTTTAATTCATTTATCTCCTTGTAGACACAATGCTGTTCTTTATCTTCCCAGGTGATACCTAACAAAACCTATCCGCTCGCCCTGTTACACCTGCAGCCAATCTGTAACATTTATAGGATGTAATAGCTGCTAAAAAGAAAAGAGAGAAAGAACACCTGGGGTTTTAAGGTAACAAGCTAAACACAGGCCTGATCGCTAAACAGAAGCAAGCATTTAAAACAGCGGTTCTCAACCTGTGGGTCACAACCCACAAGAACTGTATTAAAGGGTCGCGGTATTAGGAAGGTTGAGAACCACTGGTTTAAATATTTCATAAAAGTTCTGGATCAATTGGGGAAGTATGTAATTCTGCAAATAAAAAAGTAGTATCTACCCAGTTGTCAAATCTTCAATAAAACTACTGATTGGCACTAACTAAAAATGGACTACATCACCTTTTTCAGAAACAAAAGCCTGGCAAGACTGAATTATCTTGTACCACTGGATTAGAAAGGAAATGATCTGTATCCTTTCTTCTAAATACAATTGTTGTATCTGTTGTTAATCCAGCATTTACGTATGAACTCTGCTTGCAAAATCAGATATGAGTTTGAGCAAATCATCTCTTGGAGGTTCATTTATTTTCCCTTATGTGCAAAGAGGAGAGTAATATCTGACTTAGCTCCTTCGTGGAGTCAGAGAAATTCAGACAAAATAACAGCAAATCCCTGGAAACCCTTAAAGTAGTATTCAAATGTAAGATAATACATAATCATACCACTTCATAGCATCACTAACTTCAGGCCCATAACTGCATATTTACTACATGGTTTTCAAAAATCTTTTAATGGGCAGCACTTGTGGCTCAAAGGAGTAGGGCGCAAGCCCCATATGCCGGAGGTGGCAGGTTCAAACCCAGCCCCGGCCAAAAACTGCAAAAAAAAAAAATAATAATAAATTTTTTTAATATCAAGTGAATAATTAACATTTTTTAAAAGTATACTGAGTAGTTACAAAACAGAAATAAAACATTAAAAAGTATTATTTATGTAAGCACTCCAAATTGTATTAAAAAATCAACACATTGTACCCCACAAATGCATAAATGTATTCATGATCTATGTGTATATGACTTAATAAAAAGATAAAAAAGTATTATTTAGTTTAAAACGCTACTGAAAAAAAATGAAAGTAAGTTTATTCCAAAGTAAACAATGCCTCAAAACCCAAAGGATAACAATAGTTTTTTTTTTGTTTTTGTTTTTTTGAGACAGAGTCTCACTATGTCACCCTCGGTAGAGCGCTGTGGCGTCACAGCTCACAGCGACCTCAAACTCTTGGGCTCAAGCGATTCTCTTGCCTCAGCCTCCCAAGTAGCTGGGACTACAGGAGCCTGCCACAATGCCCAGCTATTTTTTGTTACAGTTGTCATTGTTTAGCTGGCCTGGACTGGGTTCAAACCCTCCAACTTCAGTGTTATGTGGCTGGCATCATAACCATGCTATGAGTGCCAAGCCAATAGTTTTAATTTAATCTTGACTGAAAGGCAAACTCATCCATCACTCAGTACTGTTTACCTTGTAAGAGTGTTGCAATCTGGAGAGATTTCTGAGATGGATGTTCTTTCAAAATGTCTAAAACAGTTCGACCTAAGCTATCCTTTATGTTGGCATCAATTCCTGAAAGAAAAAGAAACACTCAGTAAAATATATACCACTGAAGTGTCCTCAAATGATGCTATCAATATAACAGTTCTTCAAAAATACACAGACCAAGCACTGAAAGTGGTTTAAATATATTTATTTTTATACACACACAAAGAATTTAGCAAGAAAGGTCAGAGCCTACTCTTACTAAAGATTAGGGACATTCCTGATAATGAATGAACTCTTAAAGGGTGCTGACCCATCATTAAGATTGCTTTACAGGACCCTATTATGCCTTTTGGGTTGTTTAACTTTTTTATTGTTGTTGCAGTTTGGCCAGGGCCAGTTTTGAACCCACCACCCTCGGTATATGGGGCCAGCCCCCTACTCACTGAGCAACAGTACACTATCAAACTATAAAATATTGATCTAGAATGTGAATTCTTTTTTCTTTTCTTTTCTTTTTTTTTTTTTTTTTTGTAGTTTTTGGCCGGGGCCGGCACCCTACTCCTTGAGCCACAGGCACCACCCTAGAATGGGAATTCTTAAATTATAATGGCCATATGGTTTATAGATTCTATATAGTATGGTAAAAATATTTAATAAATAAGTATGTACCATGTGAGTAATATAAGAATAGACTTAGAACATCTGAATGTTCACAAAAATTTAAAAAGTATGATTATTCTGAACTATTGTCTAAGTAATATTTGTCCAAATGCAAAGTCATAATATTTATTTATGTAAGATTATGTTCAATGTCAGTCACGCTCATTATCTTCCTGGTGAACAAACTTATGAGTATGTGTGTTTCACCTTCGTTATGATTTTAGTTCTGAAAATATTTTACTAAAGAATTTATTTTAATGTAGCAAATAGGTTTTCATCACTGCCTCATGATTGTTTATTTTTCTTTATTTTATTTCTTTCTCAAAATTGCTTATGAACTTTCTGAACACCTAACTGTGATGAAAGCCAGTTTACAGGTTCTGGTTGCAAATGATAGTTCATCATAAGATTATTAAACATGTACTTGAATTTGTATAGGGAAGTATGCTTAGCACATATTTCACTGGTTTCTTCAAATCATATATTGTCTCACTGCATTGCACGTCGAAGTTAAATATACTTGAAATTTTAACTTTGTGTAAGCATAACCGCAATAGTTTTCCAGTGTTGTTTCATTTTACTTTTTTTACAGAAGAAAATGAACACAATATAGTCCATAACATGAAAAGCTCACATCAATTCTTTGCAAGTATGAATTTTTTTTAAACTTCAGAATAATATAAGGGGACACCTGATTAGGTTACATGGTTTGCATTTGTTAAGTACAGTTCAAGTTGCAGTTGAGCCCTTCACCCCAGTATGAATTTGGACTCTTGCCTTTTGCTCTTGAAAAACAATCTGACCTCAGTTCAATTTTATTCATTTCAATTAGAATATACATATGAAGATAAATGTCTACTTTATTGTTCCTTCAAAGCACTTTAAAATGTTCCCTTTAAAATAAGTCACTGTAAACTACAAACAATAGTAGTAACTAAAAGAATTTACCTTAAGGGAAGGGAATGCAAATCTCTTGTTTACCATAGTTCACAGTATAAAAACCTAAGGAAAACAAGCAATTGTCATAACTTCTCAGGGATCAATTCCTCCCGCTTAAAGAAGGCAGAGATCTCTCTTCCCTTTTGATAGTTTCTCTAATGTATTTAAATATGATTTAAATGTATAAAATGGTAATTTACAAAAGCTTTTTACCAAAACATCTACTGAGTAAAAGAAGGTGAACACTTATATCAATTTTATCAAAACCCTGAAGCCCAATTCTACATAATATGAATAAATATCTGCAATTTGGAGTGAAGGAAAGAAGTGTGATTTGTGAATAGAACTGTGTCATTTTCCTTTGTCTACTCCTGAAACAGAAATAGTATTTGGCAAGATAAGCTCCATGGAGAATCACAAGAGTTACCTGTTTCTAACAAAATTCGTACAACATCCACCTTTCCAAACAAAGCTGCTTCGTGAAGTGCACTCCCCTTTTCTGTCTGAAAAAAGAAAGAAAAAAAGGGGGGGAAAGCATAGTTGCATTTGGAATACTTACAAGTTAAAAAATTCTGTTATTTTATGTATTCTCATGTATTTTCTGTAACCTCAGCGGTTCCCCACAGAAAGAAATTATAAAGAAGGGATTCTAAAAACAAAAGCCAAAGGCTGGGGTTTGTAAAGCCCCTCTGTTATGAATAGCTGCATGACCTTGCTGGTAAGCCCCTCACCTCCTCTTGGCCTTGGCTGTCTTTAAGTATGAAATAAGAGTCGTAATGCCTACCTCATAAGGCTTTTGTGATTGTTCAACATGTATACATTTATTAAACACCAATTATATGCCAGGAATTGGTGAAGGATGTTCTGAGGAATGGAAGTATCATCCTGGCCCTCTTATATTCATATTCTATTAGAAGACACAGGTCTATAAATACAGATGCTCGTAGACTTACCATTGGGTTACATCTTGATTAAACCCACCATAATGGAGGGAGGGTATTGGGCCAGGTCTCACCTAACGTACACAATGCCAGGGTCCATTTCAAAACAACTAAGAGTATATTATAAATGTCTTACCACAAAAATAAGGCAATGGTTATGTTAATTAGTTCATAGGTTATGTTAAGCATTCCACATTGTATATCAAATCATCATATTGCACCCCATAAGGAAGGGGTCCTTGAACTACGGCCCGCGGGCCACATGCCTTGGTGTGAATTGTATTTGTTCCTGTTTTGTTTTTCACTTCAAAATAAGATATGTGAGGTGTGCATAGGAATTTGTTCATAGTTTTTATTTTTAAACTATAGTCCAGCCCTCCAGCAGTCTGAGGGACTGTGAATTGGCCCCCCATTTAAAAAGTTTGAGGATGCCTGCCATAAGGTATACAGTTATGATTAAATAAAAATTAAGAAAAAAAATCCCACCATAAGATGATAATGCATTTAATACACCTACAGAGTATCATAGCTTTGCCTAGCCTACTGTAAACATTCTCAGAACACTTTCCTTAGCCTACAGTGGGGCTAGATCATCTAACGCAAAGCCTATTTTACAATAAAGTGTAGAATATCTCATGTATCACATATCCCTATCCTGGAAAAGGATCGAAATTCAAAATTCGAAGTACATTGAAATTGTGACAGTTTATGCTCCTAAGTCAAAACACCATACGTCAAATCATTGTAAGTTGGGACTGCCTACAAATATTCATGATGAATGAAATGTAAACAATTTAATGTAGCCATAAAAAAGAATGAAATCCCATCGTTCACAGCAACATGGATGAGCTAGGAGGATCTTATGCTAAGGGAAACAGCCACAGAAAGATAAATGCATGTTCTCACTTATATGTGGGAGCTAAAAACTTGAGCCCCTGGAAGTAGAGAGGAGAGTTACGGTTAATGGTGGAGAGGGCTGGGGGACTGGAGGATAGCCAGGGGTTGGTTAATGAATACAAAGTTGCATCTAGAAAAGAGGAGTAAGTGTCCTCCAGCCCTGAAGGGTGAGTACAGCCAACAATAATTTATTGTATATTTTCAAATAGCTACAAGAGAAGACTCTGAATTCTTCCAACACAAAGAATAAATACTTGAGGTGATATGCTAATTACTCTGATTTGGTCACTACATGTTATATGTAAGCATGGAGCCATCACTCCATTCCCCCATGTATATGATTATTATGCATCAATTAAAATGATAATAATAAATTTACTTTAACTTATAAACAAAAAACAACGTAATGCATCTTACCAAACCCAGATGACTTTCTGGTTGCTTTTCTCTCCACCAGTCCTGCCACACGCCCTCTGCCAGCCCCACACCCTGTGCTCCAGGCCTGCTGGCCTCTCTCTTGTGAGGGTCATTCTCTGTCCACCCCCAAGGGGTCCCATCGTCCAGTCCCTCTGCCTGGCTGATTCTAATCCCCAGCGCTCTCCTTCCACATTAATCTGCATGAATTGGATCACCTGGGAAGCTCATTAAAGCATGGATTTCTGGGACTCTTCCCCAGAGTTTGATTCAGTAGCCTGAGATGAAGCCTGAAAATTTCCATTTCTAACAAGTTCCCATGTGATACTGAGGGGCTAAACTCTAAATTAGAGTATACTTTGAGAACCACTGACCTACACTGTATGCCAAATCTTAGCTTACCATAATTTCATGCAGGAACGCATCGCTGGCCCTTGAAGTACAGTGATTTTCCTGTGTGTTCTAAACCTATCTATATTTTCCTTATCACAGCACTCGTGATGCCACACTGTATGTGACTGTCAATTCCCCATAATAAACTAAGTTCAGTGGAAATGCAGGTCACATCTATTTTTTTTTCACCATTGTATCCACAATGCCTAGCAAAGTACTTTAAAGTGCAGATGTTCAGGGATTCTTTTGAGGGCAAAAGATGGAGGGAGGGAGAAACACAGGATGAAAAAAAAAGAAAACTTGCTAGTACAAGATGAGATTGATTCTGCCTGGAGAAAGTTCAAGAAAGATTTCAAAGAGGATATTTTTTAGTGATACAAATGTTAGAGTTGCCTTTGGTTTTGTTTTTTTTCTCTCTTTCTTTTCTCTCAAGAACTTAACGAACGTGAGCAGGTTCTAAATATGTGTGTGTATAATTTAAATTGAATAGTGCCAGTCTGGCAATTTTGTCCCCTTATACTAAAAGTGATCTCTCATGTGGGATTTTCATCCCAATCTACGATGGAAATATCATTATAGAATAATATACGCTGTAAAGAACTCTTTACTAAAAGTTTGTTGTATAACTAACCCAACCTAAAACAGTTTCTAAGTGCATTGTTAAGGAGGCTCGAGGAATACCAAATCGCTCTCAGCGTGGTCGGAATGTATCTTCAAGAAGGCATGACTGGAACGGACTGAAATTATCATGTGACTGGCATTGTATGTATACGTACTAATAAAAATGGAAATAAATAATGTCATAAATATGTAGCATCCTGCTGAAGGGAAAAAAACTGCAGCTCTTACAAAAATATTTCAATGTGGGGCATGAACATTTTATTTTTTCCATTCCTTAAAAAAACTGCCCTGAAATAATCTAACTCTGCTTGCTCTCCTTCTGTGCTTTTCAATCAACTTTCTACTTACTAATTCAATGGCTTCCACTTATCACAGAATTTTGGACTTGATGTTGATGTTGGAAAAACCCTTCCTGGCATAGCGTACTTTATCCTAAAAAAAGAGCAAAATAATATTTTTCGTACAGACTGAAAGGGAAAAGTAAGGGAATTCCACAGAGCCTGGTGGGGGAAGAAAGTATAAATCCATGGGGTTAGCAATGGAACAGGTATTTGGTCTAGGGAATCTGCCAACCTATGGTAGACTAGTGCTCCCAGGGGCTTTAACCAACCACTCACAGTGTGAATGGAGCAGGTAGATCAGTGACTTCTGAAAAACCCTAAAAACTCCAAAGAACAACATCCTCAGTGAAAATTTAAAAAAAATCAACTTTTGATTTGTGTGGTGGGGGTGGGTTTGTTTGTTTTTAAGGGGGGGGGGTGGTTATGGTTGTTGGGTGGGAGGAGGGAAGGAAGGAAGGGAGGGAAAGAAAGGAAAACACATTACACAGAGGAAAAAACAATGTGTATCCTGGTTCGGGGCCTGTAGCTCAACGGGCTAAGGCACCAGCCACGTACACCTGAGCTGGCGGGTTCGAATCCAGCCGGGACCCGCCAAACAACAATGACGGCTGCAACCAAAAAATAGCGGGGCGTTGTGGCGGGCGCCTGTAGTCCCAGCTACTTGGGAGGCGGAGGCAGGAGACTCGCTTGAGCCCAGGAAGTGGAGGTTGCTGTGAGCTGTGATGCCACAGCACTCTATCCAGGGTGACAGCTTGAGGCTCTGTCTCAAAAACAAACAAACAAACAAACAAAAAATGTGTATCTTGACCTTAGCCCCAAGTGGAGGAGTGTAAAATAAATAAATCCCCCTAAGAGTTCCTAAACATGATTCTACACTCAGATGGAGAGTATGGAGCAAAAAATAAGCAACCTCTGTGAACTCCAGATCTGAGCCAAATGCAGCAGGAAGTGGTCCTGGCTGGGTTTGTAGTACTCATGGAAGATACATGTATAAATTCTTAGCAGAAGCAGGTATAAATCCTCTCCAAAAAAAATATACTTTAAGCTCAAGCTTCCAAGAGTTTCAACAGACAAAGCTCTAAGAAATAACAAATTAAAAATTAGAAATTGTCAATTGTCAAAATTGGCCCGATATAAAATGAGCCAATACTTCTAGAAATGGAAAATACAATATTTTAAGTGAATGGGTTTAATAACATACATGTATATGATACAGCTAAAGAAAAGGGTATTGAACCAGATGATAGATTTTTGAAGTACATAAGGCAATACAAAGAAATAAAGAGATGGAAAATGTAAAATACAGAATAGAATAAGAAGATTCAACATATGTCTAATCAGAGTTCCAGGAGATGATAGAGATAAGTGATAGTCAATGCCTAAGAACTTGATTTCCAGAATTGATAAGATCAATAGTAAGTTCCAGGACCACAAAGCAAGTTAAGTGTAATGAATATATACTGGTGAATATCACAGTGAAACTGCTAAACACCTAAGATAAAGATAATAAAAGTACCCCAAGAGAAAAAAAATTGTCTAAAAAGAATAAATAATTAGATCGAAATCTGACTTCTCAGTTAAAATAATAATAAATCCAGGGGGAAAAAAGTGTAATATCTTTATGTTGTCAAGAGAAAGTTGCTTTCAAACTACCCTTCTATATCCAGCCAAACTATCTTCAAAGAAGAGGGCAAAATAAAACATTTTCAGGCAGATTAAAAATGAGGGGTCACTACAGACCCTAACTGAAAGAACTTCTATAATTTAAAAAAGGATCTGAGATGCAAGAAATATGGGTGAGTAAAGATAAAGGTACATCTAAACAACCTATTTAAAAATCTAACAAAAATATCTGGATTTTGCATTAATTTGGTCTCCCATACATCTTGATAAAGGATAATGGGCACTCTAAACACCAAAAAGAACTCCAATAGTCTCCGTTTAGCTGCAGGGACCATGTTCCAAGAATCCCAGTAGATACTTGAAATCAAAGGTAGTATGAAACCTGACTGCCATCAGTTAGATATGTTTCTGTTCTGTTGTCTTCAAGCACCCCAAATATAAAGCCTTTCCCATCCTTCTTTTTCTTGAGACAGAGTCTCAGTCTGTTGCCCTGGGTAGAGTGTGTGGCATCTTAGCTCACAGCAACCTCAAATTCTTGGGCTCAAGAGATCCTGCTGCCTCAGCCTCCCCAACATCTGGGCTGCAGGTACCTGCCACAACACCCAGCCACATTTTCTATTTTTAGTAGAGATGGGGCCTCGTTCTTGATCTGGCTAGTTTTGAACTCCTAAGCTCAGGTGATCCACCCGCATTGATGTCCCAGAGTGCTAGGAGGCCTTTCCATCCTAACTAAGCCATTATCACACCCTGTGACCTAACTTTTGCAGCTTAAGATTCAACAGCAAAACCAGCACAAATTTCTTTTTCCTTCTTCATGAATAGAAGATTCATTCCTGCAATAGACTTTAGTAACTTCAGCATAGAACTTTTTTTCTTTCCTTATTAAGTTCAAGAACTTTCACCTTTTCACTTAAAGAAAGCACTTTGCAGCTTCTCTTTGATCCAAATTACCAGCATCACTGCTCTTTGCCGGGGGTGGGGGGTATTAAGTAAAAAAGGGTGACTTGTACCTAAGCACTACAATGCCATAACAGTTAATCTTTTTTTTTTTGGAGACAGTCTGGGTAGAGTGCTGTGGCTCATCATAGCCCCCAGCAACCTCAAACTCTTGAGCTCAAGAGATCCTCACGCCTCAGCCTCCCACGTAATGGGGACTATAGGCGCCCACCACAATAGACAGTTAATCTCTGTAAACGAGTGGGCTACTAAGTGACTAATGGGCGGGTAAACGTCTATGGCATGGAGGTGCTGGACAAAGAGATGATTCATGTCCTAGGCAGGATGAATCAGGACGGTAAGTGATTTCATCACTTGACCAAAATAGCATGCAGTTTAAAACGTATCATTTATTTTATTTCTGCAATTTCCATTTAATATATTTGGACCATGGTTGACCACAGGTAACTGAAACCATGGAAAGCAAAATGGTAGACAAGGGGCACTACTGTATTCTAGACGATGAAAATACATAACCTCCACCATATAGAAACAATAATTTTCTGGAGGAAGCAGACATGGCTGTATAACCTTGGAAAAAATCACTTAATGTCACCGAAAATTCATATGTCCTCTAAACAAAATAAAATCAAAAAGCTAATAGAGTTATTGGGAAGGTCAAATGAGATAAACATACAACAAATGAGATTTTTAAAGAGTTTTATTAAGCTGTAAAGTAACAACTATTATCATGAATATGGTGACTAAAAGAGCAATCAGAAAACCTATTTCAAAATATAAGGTCAGGAGTGTTAATATTTTAAAATTACATACATTTATATCCTTTACAGTATTCTAAGGTGAAAATGCTATGTTAAATGGAACTAGCATTTTCATACAATGGACAAGATGACACGGAATCCTGGAATAAAAATAGAAAAGGTTAGTAGATGATAAACATATTTTTAGCCTGTAAAAAACTGATCCATCCTTACAAATTCGAGGTGGATATAATTAGCTTCTTTGGTAAGAAAGCATGAGAACTGTCAAAATGGACAAACTGTTCTCATAATTCTAAGGTAAATGGTGGTACCAGGAATCACAGTGTTATCAATAAAAGCATAGAATTTAAATATATCAAGCCTGTGGGCTTTTCGAAACATAGGTTTATTTCGTAATCATTTCATTCCTTTCATCAGAGATCACAAAAAATCATTTTACCAAGGTACAAAATAAGTTTTTTTAAAAGAAATCATGTACCCTCCATTTTTTCACACAGCTCTAACTTCCTCATTCAGACCAGCACTATTCTGTACATTTCAGCCTCAGACCCACAACCCATACATGGCCAGACCTTGAAACACTGTCTTCTCATGAAATAGCTAGTCCAAAACCTTCTACAAGCAAGTAGGATGTATGGAAAGAAATACGGCTAGGGAAACCCCAATCTTCCTGCCCTGGGGTTTCAGTCTTGCTTTTCCTATGGATTAAATTTCTCCATTTTATTTACATTAATCATTTAAAACAAACATAATTTTCAAACTGGACAATCGTGCAGTTGATAACACAAAAACATTTCAAGATTTATACAGTTCACATCTCAGCGCCTGTTAGGAAAAAAAACAAAAAAAAACCCTGGGAACATTGCAGAGATGAAAACAGCTGAGTCAGAAGACCTGAGACGATATATACATCAGCATCAAGAACTGAACTGCTGATGAAAGCAAAAGAAATTCTCTCATTGTTGGAAATGTCTATTCAAGTCAAGCCCCAGCAGCACCAAGGCTGAGAAAAACAAGATAAGCAGCCGGAAGGAGGGAGAGAAGAGGATGTTCATGTTTTCAGCCCTGGGTTTTAGCTGTCTTTTCATTTTTGGCCTTTTGTATTTCCATGACATCTATAGAAGCTCAGTTGTGCATTTAACGAGATGTTTGTTGCATTTTATCCAGAATCTTCTAGGCGTTTTTAAATGCTTTTTAGGTGTTCTAATCCACCAAAGTACCAAAATAGTGGGTAGAAAAGTGCTGTGAAGCTGTCAGAGCTCGGCTACACTCCCTTCTAAATTTAACACTGTAAGCATAAGCTTCCTGAAGCCTGCAAAAGATAATGACCAGATAAAGGGAGACCAAGTCTTGAGAAAAGAGAAAATAAAGAGAATAATGATGACAAGATATAAAGTATGATTGTGGTAACGATAGCAGAGAAAACAGCGCCGAACAGCATAAAACTCTGAGCATCGAGACCCATAACCATCATCACAAGTAACAATCAATGAACAAAGGCAAACTGGAGGGGGGTCAACAAAGAAAAGACAAGTGGAACAGCATTAAACTCAGGAGTAAAATCCCCTGGCAACCTGGCTGGCACCAACTAGCCATATGGGCATCTCTTGTAATAAAAAGAACTTAAAAGATACCATCCTAGCCTTTGTCGACAAGCACAGGCGTCTGAACAAGTTGGGGGGCAGTGGTTCTTCTGTAGCCTGCATTGTGTTCAACTGCGGGTACTTAAATTTTACGGTACCATTGACAGATTGAAAAGTGTCCAGAAAAGAGGGTCCAAAACAGTAAAGAACCTAGAAAAACACCATGTGAAAAACAGCTGAAGGTTTTGAGAAGGCTTAAACTGGGGGGGGGGGGGGGGGGAAATGAAACAAAAGGTTATAATGTGTCTTCAAATAATTCAGAAATAACATTCCTCCCATTCGAAAAGAGACCTCTCCTATTTAACTAGGGATTTTAAATCTCTGTCTTTTCCCATCTTCACTCCCTTAGCTTCTATCTCAAAGGAAGCACCCTTCCTCCTCATAAACCTCATTTTCAGGGTGGGTGCAGTGGCTCGTTCCTATAATCCTAGCATTTGGGGGTCTGAGCGGGTGGATTGCTTAAGCTCAAGAGTTGGAGACCAGCCTGAGTAAAAGCAAGGCCCCATCGCTACTAAAAATAGACAAATTAAAATTAGTCAGGTGCTGTGGTAAGCACTCTTAAACTCATACTCGGGAGTGTGAGGCAAGAGGATCGCTTGAGGCCAAGAGTGTACAGATTCCATGAGATATGACACCAGGGCCATCGACCAAGGGTGACAAAGTGAGATTCTGTCTCAAAACAAACAAACAAACAACAACAACAAAAAGATAATTTTCCACTTGTGTTCTTCATCACTTTCTGCTGCTTCTTGAATTTTGCTCATCAGGTATCTTCACCTCTTGCATCTTCAGTACAATATTTCTCCATAAACATACACACATTTCCACTATTGAGGAAAAAACAATAAGAGAAACTTCCCGTGAACCTGTATCACTTCAAGCTTCTATCCCATATCTGACTTTTCTTTACTCCACGCTTTAAGAAGAGCCATCTTCCCTCTTTCATGCACAACTTTTCTCTAATTTTGTTACTGCAGTATCCTCTGGCACATAGTGGGCAAGGCCTGGCACACAGCAGGCACTCAATAAATATACATGGTGAATGGATGAATTGATTATATGAAACTGTGCTGTTTTGGCATTTCTCTTGTAACTTCTTCACAGACCACTTTTTTCCATAAACTACCTAAATATTCTGTATTCAGCCTCTCCTCTCTCCCTATATTCTCTTTCTTACAAACTCTTTTATTCCAAGGTTCCATCTCTCTCCTTTGAGGCCAGCCCCAAACAGAAACCGCCTCTAACTCTTCACTCTCAATTGCAGCAGCCAATTTCTTTCCTTTATCACATTACTGAAATTTTCAATTTTTATGTGTATATAAGTATTTATTTTCTGTCATCCCTGGTACCAACTTCCTGAGGGTAGGAAACAAGTCTTCTTGTTCATGAAGCATGCAGCCTGGCCTGAGAAGGCTGGGAGGGATGGGGTACCTTTACAGAGAAGCCAGGTGTTGTTTAAAAGGGAAAGAAAGGGAGCTGCTGGGTGATGAGTGAGATAGGTCAAGAAAGACGTCCCTGTTAAGGTGATATTTGAGCAGACACCTGAAGAAAGCAGGGGAGGAAATCATATTGTTAATAAGGCAAGGGCCTGCAGGCAGGACATAGTGTGTTCCAATGACACCAATGAGGTCAGTGTGGCTGAAGCACAAGAAGGCAAAGAGCAATAGGAGGAGGCTTTAGAGAGACAGTGGAACCAGGTCATAGAAGACCCTGCCAGCCACTGAAGAACTTTGGCTTTTGTTCCAAGTGAGACAGAAAACCAATGAAAATGTTTAAGCAGAAAAGTGAAATGACCTGACTTAATGGGATTGCTTCTGGCTGCTCTGGTGAAAATAGACTGAAGGAAGTCTGTTATGGATTAAATGTTTGTGCACCCCTAAAATTCACATGCTAAAACCTTAACCCCTGATGTGACTGTATTTGGACACAGAGACTTTACAGAAGTAGTTATAGTTAAATTAGGTCAAAAAGGGTGGGGCCCTAATCCAATGGGACTAGTGCCCTCATAAGAGGAGATGGAGACATCAGAGAATTCCCTCTTCTCTCTCTCTCTCTCTATTTGTGCACAGAAGAAATGCCACATGAGGATATAACAAAAAGGCAACAAAATAACAAGCCAGGAAGAGCCCCCACCAGGATTGAACTGGCAAAACTTTGATCTTGTACTTTCCAGCTTCCAGAACTCAGAGAGAAAATAAAGTTCTGTTGTTTAAGCCACTCAGCCTATAGTACCTGTTATGGCAACCTGAGAAGACAATGGAGAGGCAAAGGAAAAAGCAGGAAAATAAGTGGGCTTGTGGTGGTAATACTGAAGGGGATGTAAAGTAGTAAAATCCTGCATATGGTTCAGCACAGAGCCAATAGGATTTGCTGAAGAGCTAAATGTAAAACACGAAGGAAACTGTAAAGTGCCAACCGAAAGGATTCCACTGCCATTTTTTGAAATGATAAAGACTAGGTGATAGGCAAATTTGGGAAGAAAGCGATAGAGAAGATAAATTTGCAGTTTGGGAAATGCTGAGGTTGATATGCCCATTTGTCTTCCAATAGGTAAGTCTAGTAAGTAGGCAGTTACACTGATTTAGAGGTCAAGGCGAAGTCTAGAATGAAGAAATAAACTTGGTATTGGTCAGATAAAGATGATATTTGAAGCCAAGAGATTGGATGAGGTCAACTAAGAAGCAGGTAGAGAAACAGAAGGAAAGTTGCCTGCCCACTGAAGCCTGGGACACGCTGATGCTCGGAGGTCAAGATGATGAGAGCAGTTAACCATGGATGGCATTACACAAGATCAGGCTACAGGCCCCTCCTTTTACATATGTAGTTTGCTGCATGACTTTGCAATTCTTACCACTTACATGAGAGGAGTTATTTGTCTACCCCTCAATCTGAGACTTCGCTTTGTGACTTGCTTAATTAACAAAGCCAGTGTGAGGCAAACAGAAGCCCAATATGTGCTTGCTTGGTTGGGTTTGTTCCCTTGTGCTCAGGCCACACGTGGGCTGGTCCCTGAAGGAAGGTAATGGATACATGGAACAGAACTTCCAGGTTATTACAGAATCATTATTATTATTATTACTATTATTTTTATTCCAGAATATCCAGCAGTCCCCAGCATCATCTTCAAGAAGAAGTCACCAATAACAGAAAACTAGTGCAACCTCTCTGGAAAACTGTATGGAGACACCTCAAAGAACTTAAAGTCGACCTCCTATTTGATCCAGTAATCCCTTTGCCAGGTATACACCCAAATGAAAAACAGGCATTTTATAAAAGCAACACCTGTACTCAAAAGTTTGTAGCAGCACAATTCGTAATCAATGGAGAGACAACCCAAGTGCCCATCAAGACACAAATGGATTAATAAAATGTGGTATATACATACTATGGAGTACTACTTAGCCATAAAAAAAAATGGTAAGCTACCGTATTTTTGGACAACCTGGAGGGACCTGGAAACCATTCTTCTCAGTGAAACATCACAAGAAGGAAGAAACACACATCCCACTTTGGAACTAATCGGTAACACTGAAGTGCACCTATGGAAATAAATCTCAATGAAAATCAAGCTGGGGGGAGAGGGGGATAAGGGATGGGTAAATTCACACCCATTACGTACAGTGCACACTATCTGGGTGAAGGGCACACTTACATGTATAACTTTGACTCAGTCTGTAAAAAAAACAAAACAAGTAAACAAAATATGGATACCCCCTAACATTCTGAAATTATTTAAAAAAAAAAAAAAAAAAGCAGCAGCAGTCACCAGTAAACTAAATGAAAACCAAAAGGGGGTAGTATCTCAGAGGGGAAAAGGAAAAAGTTCAAAGAAGAGGGACAATCAAGTTTGTCAATGCCGATGATGAAGCGAGTAAGATGAAGAGTAAGGACCAGATGTCAGATCCAACCACACACCAGTCACTGGACACCACAACAAATGGGGGAAAGTAAGCACTTTCAAAAGAATGAGGCTGGGACTGACCTCAAGAGAGCCCCGAGGAAAGAAATTTGACAGTAAGGAGTAAAAACAAGCCTTTCTAAATATGTTGCTCTCAAGGGGACCAGAGAAAGGCGATGGTCACGTGAAGGAAAATGTGGCATCAGGAGAGAGGTTCTTCTAAACCTCTCTGTAGAGGTATATGAGAAATATATATGAGAAATGTTACAACTGCCTTTCTGTCCTTGTGAGAAGGGTACAGTTGAGAAAGAAAACTTATGGTATTAAAGAAAGAATATTTTCCACGGCAATGTACTCTAATTGAAAAAAGTGATGGGATCTGTGAGGCAAGAGAATCGCCTAAGCCCAGGAGTTGGAAGTTGCTGTGAGCTGTGACGCCACCGCACTCTACTGAGGGTGATAAAGTGAGACTCTGTCTCTAAAAAAATAATAATAAAAAATAAAACATACATGCTATTACTAGGAAAAGATAAGACCATCCAAAGTCAGCTATACATTTGAAAGATTTACTCATAATAACTTGAGTACAATTAAAGTCTAAAAATCCATAATCACAATTTATCAAATGGGATTACCTTTAATATTGCTAACTCCCAACTGGTTAACTAAAGCAATTTAATGAATGTTAAAATCCACTGAAATGGTTTAAGGTCATTCGCTGCTGCTGCTCACTATCAGCCAGTGAGAACATCAACAAGCTACTTGATAGTAACACAATTTTGTGGTGAATCTGATGGGGAAAAGTTGCTAACACATAATTTGAGTAATAACATTAAATATTCACCCCAGAAAAAGCAATGAGACAAAAAAAAAATGTTTTCTATGAAAAAAACAACAATAATGAGAGCAAAACATCAACAAAGTCTAACTATATCTGATGGCAAATTCATCTCCTTAAGATGTATTTTAGAAACATTTAGTAAGTTTCACCTGTACCCATCTAAGATGCACTTAATATGTTGCCAGTTTTACTTCCCGGAAATCTTCGTAGATGAAGTATCAATAAAAGAGGTTATATAGCACAATGAAAGGCTGCCCCAGCTACTCAGGTACCAGCCCTGAGGCTTCTGAGTAGCTGTTCACAGTGATCTGAACATACTGTGCCCCTTTCCTCTAACATATGAGCAACAAATCCAAAAGTTCTCAGTAGCAAATCTAAAGGAAAGATGCTGGGAATAATATACGACATGGTAGGATGAGATTAGAACCTTAGAAAGTATATGGTCCATCTAAAAGCATTCAAACACAGTATTTTAAAATGTTCCTTAGCTAAATAATGTACATATGGAAGCTAAATTACACTCAAAATTCATAGTCCTGTTGGACTTTCAAGAACCTCTGACTTTCCTCAGTATCTTCCCATATTCTTCCTCTTAAAATTTTTATTTTCCTCAACTATAACTGCATAGCTCTTTGTTTTAGAGTTTGTTATAGTTTACATACAGAAGTCATTCTTGTAAATTTGGTCTCCTCCACTAAATTTAGTGCAGAGATCTTTTTTTATTTTTTATTCTCAAAGGCACAAAATACAGTGTTCTGCACAAGGAAAAAAAAAAGATATGCTATACACACATATAAAACCATATCTCTAAAGTCTTTCCTTTCTGGTCAAAATCTAGTATAAAACATGAAAAGATCTTGAACATGACCACCAAGAAGCTTAGTGACCTCACTCATAGAGAAAGTCCTTGAGTATAAAGTAGTCTGTACAATCGAGTTTAGAATACACGTATTCCTGAAAGTGGTATCAAAGCAATAAAGCTTACAGAAGTTCAGCAGTCAGACAAAAGAGGCTAGTTTATCATTAAACAACTTTTAGGAAAGTAACTTTGTGAGTCACCTATATTAGCAGTCACCTGTAATAGTAAACGCATATCTACCCAATGTTTCAATACCCTTTAAGGAGAAAAACTTTTTTCCCTTACTGTCTTCATTTGCAAGGCTGCCAACGTTGAATGCATAAGAAAGAAATTCAGAAAAGTTATTAGAAATATCTAAAGAACTAAATAATAGAAGCAAAACTCTGAAGAAAATTCAGGGTGCAGGCCTTAAACCTCAAATTGGAAGGCCTAAGTTTTTTTTTTTTTTTTTTCAATTCAGTAAAGAAGAGACTGGAGATACATAGGAACGATTCCCAGGAAAAATAACCTCACAGCTGAGCACTAATATTACCTGGAGTCTATAGATTTGTTTGCAAAATTGGCCACATTTATTCCCTCTGGGTATTCATACCCCTTTTGCCTTTCACACCCTCTTCTGATCCAGAGGTAGAGTCTATTTTCCCAGCCTTTGAATTCGAGTCATCTTTGTGACTTGCTCTGGCTAATCCAACATGGCAGAAGTAATGGTGCGTTTGTTCTAAGTCTACACCTCAAGCAGCTTTGCATATTTCTCTTTTCTCTCAGAACCATACATGCCCTGTGAATGAGCCCAGGCTGACCGGCTGAACCATGACAGACACGTGGCGGTCTCACCCAACACCCTCGAGAATGTCTAGCCAGCCTCTGCCGCAGAGCCCTAACTGACTGAGAGCTGACCGCACACATGTGGGCGAGCCCAGCCGAAACTAGAAGAACCACTCAGCTGAGCTTAGATGAATTTAACAATCCCAGACTGACAAGGGAAATAAGTGCTTATTGTGTTTTGCAATCGTTTTTGGTGAAGCTCACAATCTGACAGGAACCATAAGGCTCTTTGGAAGATAAAGAATGCTGCTACAAACTCAGGAGCCGAGAAACAACGGTAAGAGGAAAAATTGGGAAGTAGATACGTGGGTACGTGAATGAATGAATGAAAGAATAAAGAATTAAAAGTTAGCCCCAGAGTTGAGGCTAACGTAAGACATAATAAAAAGATCAGCTCAAGTCACATCTCTTGAATAACATTTTTTCTGGTTGCCCTGAGGCACAGTGATCATCCCTTCATTAGTGATGTATAGACAGTAGGTTTTATTGGAAGGAGACCTGGACTTTAATCAGTAAGTCTAAATTCATACATAGCATTCCTGTTTTATCAGCTGTATGTCCTTAGGCAAATTTCTTAAACCTTGGAATCTGATTCCTCATCTCTTAACTGGAATATAATAGCGCTCAATCCCACAGGACAGCTGTGAGAACTGAATTCTAAATGTGTGGCTGCATGGAACACAAAGCACCTACCCAAGAACGTTAGAGTGAATTTTGTCTCATTCACTCAGTCATGAAACTTTGAGTTCCTAATGTACGTCAGCCTGTGCACAAGATCCTGTGAGAAAGGGAACATTACCAACCAAACTACACAAAACTGCCACCTATTAATAATTTGTCATGGGTCTATCCCTCAAATTGGAATGAGGTTAGAGATTAGGCCTTATAGCTCTACGTATACACCAACAGCCCATGTTTTAGAAAACCATGACGTTAGTAGTTACGTGTTAGCTTTCTCTTAATACAGACTGGCCATGAAGTTCACGTGCAATTTAAATAGTTACAACTATTAAACAACAGTTAAATAAATAGTTACAACTAATAAGTAATTGTAACTGTTTAAACTGCGCGTGAGCTTTATGGCTACCCTGTACATATTTTATTAAAGATCTTAAAATCAGATATTCTAATACACACTCTTGCCCTTTTCTCCGACCAAGTTCCAAATTGGAAATTTCCCTTGGATTTGGCTTTTGATTCTGTTTTATAGGCACGCCCATGTTTTTGTCCCTTCTCTGACCTATCAGTGGCAGAGGGATAAGGGATATAATCAAGTTCTGACTCGACATGAAAAAAAACATAATAAAAAATAAATGTTGTAGTTATGAAAAGACCCGTGGACAATTTGATTAAAAGATTTATATAGACACGTTTTCACATCGGTATGTCACAGCAAAGCTAGAGCAGCCTGGCCTTCAAAGCAGAGGCAAAAAGAAGACTCACTTGACAGCTCACATCCATCCCGGCCTCCAGTAGCACCTGCACCACCGCTCTGTGGCCGTTGCGGGCGGCCAGGTGGAGAGGCGTATGTTTTCGAGTGTTGCAGCTCATTAAGTTGGGGTGGGCGCTGATGATCATTTTGACCACCCGGAGCCGTCCGTAGAGAGCCGCCAGGTCCAAGGGTGTTTCGAGCTTACTGTTCCTAATCGTAGGGTCAGTGAGCTCTTCCAGAAGGACAGCAACTACTTCGGCGTGTCCGTACTGAGCCGCGCAGTGGAGGGCAGTTTCATTTTCGTTGTTCTGTTTGAGACAAAGGTTTTTTTTTTTTTTTTAAAGGCATGTTTTCAGAAATTCAATGAGTGAGCAACATCGCTAAACAGTAAACTGAGATGCTGTGAAAGTGTCAGTTTAAGATGGATCTGTTTTAATAAGTGTGACTAATTGAATTTTATATTTAATCAAAAGTATCTATCATGCATTACATCGAAAACATCCTAATTTGTTTTTATCACTTCATAGGAAAAAAATCACTCTTTTCCTTGCATCAAATATTCCAACTTCCAAGAATGATAAGCAATTGTAGCCCTTTCTTCAGCAGCCCTGCTGGGCACAGATGACCAGCAGATGACCAGGGTTATCTGTCCTGTACACCTCATGTCTGTAACATTTGTTAATGACAGACAGTAATGACAATTACTTTTCATAGACTGGCTTTCCAAAAAACAGTTGAAGTGGTAACTTCTTGATAATAAAAGACTTATAGATAGGTTTCTCAGACGAAGTTTCATTTTATTTCCCATGCAAGTAAAAATCATTGCTTCTTTTGCAAAAAGAATGGAGACATTCTGGCCTCAAGATAAAATATTATTATGTTTTTGAAACATAATTATGGATTAAGAGACAGACCTACTATTATAGTAGTACATGTACAGTTTTTAAGTGTTTCAGTTGAAAATCAGAGATTTTCCTAGAAAAACATGTTAAGATATAGAAAATCGAACCCCATTGCTAGGCAGATGGGCCATTCAGACCATCTGGGCAGACAGTATAGGGAGATGGGGTTTGAGGATGTTAGGAGGTGAAAGTGTCAGTCAAGAGAAATGTAAACAAGAAATTTTAGTAACTGTAATAATCCTAAGTGAGGGTTCTGGAGAGAAAGAGAAAGAATGGTTGCCATCATCAGAGGCATCATCATAGCTAACATCATGTACCAGACACAGGTGCATTTCATATCTTTACTCATGTGATTCCTGTTATGAAAGAGATACCGTTAATATCATTAATCTCCATTTTACAGATGAGGAAACTGAGGCACTCAATAGTTTAATAACTGCCCTTTGATGATACAGCCAGTTAGTGGTGGAGCCAGGATTTGAACCTGATGCAGCCTAGACCCCAAGTCAGTGCTCTTAACCATCACCCACATCACCTTTCATAATAACAACTATTACTACTTCCATTTCCTAAATTTCTGAAACTTTTTTTTGTTAGTTACCATTTCTGGTAATCTTCATCTTTTTTTTTTTTAATTTCAAAATACTAGAGGGTACAAATATTTGCAGTTACATGGATCGCTTCTGTAATACTTGAGTCAGGGCTAAAAGGGTGCCCGTGACCAAAACAGTGTCCAGTGCACCCATTCACCTTTCCACTTTCCCACCTGCTTGATTTCCACTGAGCTTTATCTCTGTGCACATGTGTGCACCTCAGTTGGTTCTAACTTAATAGTGAGAACACGTGGTGTTTGTTTTTCCATTCTTTAGATATGCTACTTAGGGTAATGGTCTCCAGGTCATCCAATTGTTGCCAAACACACACACACACACACATTCACATTTAACTCTCAAAACAATCCAACAAGATTGATATTATTATTTCCACTTCATAGACAAGGAAACTAAAATACAGAGTCAGGATCTTTTGTAACCCATACACCTGTCAAAATCCAAAACCCCAGCTTTTTCCACTATACCAAGCTGCCTTCTATGGCTTGCTATACTGTCAAGGAAGAGGAGCTGGAAATTTGTGATCCAAAAGCAGAATGTCTAGAGATTCTACTCAGAAAAATGCCAACTGGGTCAGAATAGGAAGTCGATGGTCAGACAGCTGTTCTGACCAAAACTCAAGGACAAAGTGAGTTGAAACACAAACACATCAGAATGGTCCAGAAAGTGACTCAGGCTCACTCTGGACAACAGAAGAATGTGGGTAAGTTGAGGGTTTAGAGGGAAGACTCAGAAACTTGAAAAAGAAGAGTGACGGGGGAGGAAATATCACTAGGAGAGTATTCTCATGATTTTTTATTTTTCAAATATGTATCAAGAAGGGCATTTGAAGGTCAAAGCCAGAGGGGGAACCACTCTTTGAAGGCAGCAGGAGAATTTAACATCTGGCAGATGGGAGTCCAGCTGTGGGTGTTGTTTCTCCCCTCACTTGCGCACTTTCATCATTTCTCATACTGGGCTTGAGTATGTTACTATTACTTCCTCATAAAGACTGACTACATACAGCTTTAGACCCCTTAGTTTCCTTATCTGGCTAAGTTTCAGAAGCCTGATGAAAAGCCAATTTTATTACTTTATGCCATGAAAACACAGTATAGAAATATGTCTCCTGAGCAGTCCACATTCCCCTTTGGGTAAAAAAGATTCAATCTCATTTTTCAAAATACAACACCTCTTCGAGAAAAGGGAAAGGCCACTTATGAAATAATGATTCTTTAAAGGCCTCTCCACGTTTCCAGAACCCTTCACCTAGGAAATATAAGAACAAACCTGAAAAGGTTTCCAATTAGCACTGCTGAGATCTCAAGAGAAATTATTTCAAGATTGGCTCAGGACAAAATATTTGCAGATTTGATCCATGATCAACTCATACTTGGACTATCACACCAATAGAGACCACAACTGTGGTACCTTTACAAAGCTATGGTTATCTACTTGTGCCCACACTCACAAGTGGTCTAAAAAAACATGAAACATCTAATTTGAAATAAATAGGCTGTGATGAAGTATTGATTAATCTGATTATGTCTACACAGAACAGTCTTAAAAGATTCTGAATTCCTTCTTTTTACCAATTGAGTGTTTTCTTAAAAAAAAAAAAATTAGGTCGCTTTCAAGATAATGCACAAGAAAACAGGCTGACAAAAGCTATGAACCAAAAGATCTTGATTCAAGGTAGAACATCTAACAAGAACTGGGTTTGAGTTCTGATGAATGGTGAAAGTAATGTATATTTGAGATAAGGCTCCTCTGGTTTTTGCTCGGATATTAAAACAAAGAAAAAAAAAGAGGAAGAGTGCAAAAAAGTGGGGGGATAAATGTACAGAGAAACAGAAATTTAAAACATACCTCACATCAGAACAAAGGAAATAATGAATCAGTTGACAAAAGTTAGGAAGGATATGACAATTATAAACCCCATAATCAGGGTACACTTTGTTTTTCTAAATTATTGTCACCCTCAATTAAATGCTAATTCTAGGGCAGCACAGAATGGTGAACAGATCCTAGGGAAGAGTGCTAACATGCTACTTGTTAACAATAGCAAATTACTTGCTCTCTCCAAGATTATCTGTTAAGATGAGAACATTACCTTCCCTATAAATCTTACAGAGTAGTTTATAAACCAAAAGAGAAAAACATTTGACAATGCTTTGTGAATTTTAAATATGAAAATATAAAAGAGCATTATTTTTGAAGAAACTCACATTAGAAACCAAAGATACTTACAGAAATCAGAATGAATCATTGACTGTGGCTACAAGTTCAACATCACACATGCTGTGATACGCACATACTATGGTCAAGTTACTCAATCTCTCCTAGGCTGTATCCCCACATATAAAGTAGGAGAGAGAATTAACATCCACCTCATCAGGCTGCTATAGGGCTTAGTAAGATAATATAGATGAAGTACTATGTGTAATGTCAGGTACATAGGAAAATATCTATTAACGGGGAGAATGCAGGATAGAAATTTCCATGTGCCACTGTGGGGTAGCATCAGAAAGACCTGAGTTCAAGTCTGGGTCTGCTTTAGTCACTCAGTGACATGTGACCTTAACACTAACCCTTGTTTGTTTGCTTGCTTGCTTTAGTGAGCTGGATCTCTCTTCTATGAAATAGGAGTGATAATATCACTTCAGAAGACTATAAAACTAAGAATTAAACAACATTTTATACAGGAAAGTACTTAACAACAGTGCCTGGCTTATCTTATGCCTCAAGTAAATGTTACTTGTCATTTTCATTTTTTCCCTCTATTATTTAAATGCACAAAGGTATATATTTAGCTAGAATATTTCTGTCCCATTCAGAAGGAAAAAAAGAAGAAAGAAAAAGGAGGGAAGGAGGGAGGGAGGAGGGCAGGCAGGCAAAAATTAAGTTTCTTATAAAAATAAAATTCCCACATCAAAAACTTTTAAGAGAAATGGCATAGAAGGGAAAAACCATGTCAGCACTAAAGAAATATATAGGTAACAAAGAAAAAAACACCAGGAGACTAAAAGCATGGTATTGAAAATCATAAGATACTTTCCAACTTGTTGCCATGCAAAACCACAACACAAAGAAATAGATGTGAACAAAGAACTTGGACTTCCAGTTTCCTTAAAAAGGCATTTTTTATAATTTAATTGATGTGTTCAATACTACCAAAAACAAATATTTCTTTAAAACATACCACTGCACTTACAAGTCATTTATAAATTTCAACTTTCAAATATAAATACTATATGTTGTTTCTTATGTTCATTTCATTGAAAATATCTTATTCGTAAAAACTAACATCCTCTTGTTTAACCTTGCATTGTTTTTCCATTCTATAATTTCAGGCTTGCTTTGCAGCATTCAGACAATTTTAAGAATAACCACCAGATGGCCCACCCCATAAAAGATCTAACTTTTGGTTTTCAGAGGAAGAGTAGTCCCATAAATTTCCTTTTATCATGATACAATGATAAAGATATCTGTCATTTTTTACAAGAATAGCATGTATTCTCTTTCTAGAAATTCTGCATTTTTGTAACCTATAAACATAGAAATTTTTATAGTGCTAGATTTTAATAAGATACTTTTCCAAAATGTTTTTTCTGATTAGACCTTTCAACAATTTCATTTTCATGGGGGGGAAAAAAGTATTTTTCTCCTTTTTGCCAGTGAAAGTGGTCTTACTTTTTATTTTTTAATCTGAATGTCAGACGAAAGGCTGCAAAGACTATATCCAGTGGAACAATATGCTAATTGTACCTTATTAGATGTGTTTGCCCGAGAGTTACCTACTTGCATTGATATTGGACAACTGCCAGCCTGCAGCTTAATGTCATGGTTGTAATTCAATTGCTGGGCTGCACGCTGGTTTTCAAATACAGTTTTACAAAATGGGAACAGTAGGGGGCATGCAGAGCTCAAGATGTTTGTGATCATACTGTATCAGGGGACCATATTTTACTTTCTAGAATCTGTGCTCCTATCTGTTTAGAATATTGAGAATGGCATTCCTTCTTAAATATGTCTGTTAAGTGCAATATAGATGTTGCCTGCTCACAAATACCTTATCTGTCCCCATCACGGTGCTGCTATGTTTACTCAACTGACTTCGGAGGGAGGTGTGTGTATAGCTATATAGAAAATTGTTAATTGTAATTGGCAACTGGATATACTGTATTTTGCATTTTGATTCACAATAGGGTACTTAACTATGAAAGTGCTCTGGAAATGGTAAAGCACTCTGCAAACAATAACTATCATCACTTCAGCATTTAAAATTATATTAAGAAACACTCTAATTCTCATTACAAATGCAAATTGTGTTCAGTCTTTAAATATTCAACAGCTAGAAAATGGATGACTATATACGACAGGCAGAAATATTACAACTACTTCCTTTATGTGGATCTTCCCCATAAGAAATTATCTTTACAAATGCTCAACTTAGTGCTCGAGCACATCGTATCCAAATGCCAAAGCATTTTTCAAATTTCTTCTTGAGGAAATTCAGCAGTGGAAAGGTCTTTGGCAAGGTAAAGATAAGAATAATCAAATTTGCAATATGGCTTTGCCTTTGCAAAACTGTAGAGAAATTACAGCATGAGCAAACATTTGATAAGTGCACCTGTTCATTGACTCTGGAATGTGATGGTCCGTGATGAATAAGAATCTTCACGATTTCCACATCTCCTTTCCAGGCGGCCAGATGAATAGGAAAATAACCTTTGTTGTCTGCTACATTTGTTGATGCCTCATATTGCAGTAGTTTGAGAACTATGTCCCTAAGAAGGAAAGAAAAAGAAAAAGAATACAACAGAAAAGAAAATACGCTGAACAACACAATTTATTAAATAGACAATTAGGTAAGAAGATTAGATGCTGGTCAGCAATTTAGAGTAAGCATTCAAGACACCAAAACATAAAATTGGGTATAAAGGTTTGCTTACTCAATATTTGGCTATTTTACTTACCTGGAAAACAACTTCCCCTAACCACCCCAGACAGAGCATTAACTAAGCAATGAAACTACTTCATAGAATTCATTTGGACAAAATTTACCCTATCACATTAACTGTATGACTTAAGTACAATAAATAAAAAGAATTCCTCTCTCATTCTTTAAAAAGAAAAAAAGAGGTTGGAGGGAGGGCAATTGGTGGGATCACACCTATGGTGCATCTTAGTAGGGTACTGGTGAAACTTATTAAATGTAGAGTATCAATGTCTTTATATAGTGATTAAGAAAATGCTATGAGGGCAATCTCTCACAGTACGATCAAAATGTTTCTGAGTGTATATGAAGCACATTCTGCCCTATGATTGCACCAATGTACACAATTATGATTTAATAAAATTATTAAAAAAAATTTCAAAAGTCTTGATGACTTAAAGTAATGAAGGTCTGTTTCTCAGTCATGCTTTATGTGTATCATGGTTTGTAGGCGTCTCTGTTCATGTGATCAGTAAAAGGCCCAACTTGTCTTGACAGTTGCCTATCACAGAGTCAGAAAGAAGAATGAGTAGCCATGCAATTGGCTTCAAAAGCTTTTCCCTACAGTGACTAACACACTTTATACACTGTACTGGTACCCCAAAATTATAAAGTCAAACTTGATTTCAAGCAAAGAGGATTATTTCCTGAAAGAGAAAACCTGGAAATATTGGGCTACCAGCACTGCTGGTTACTGCAACAAACTTTTCCAAAGGTTTTTAGAGTCAGAGCATAGTGATATTTTTCACCATCTATCATATTAGCAAAAAGTATGTGAAGTGGTGCTGGGAGTATCAACTTCTTATGTGAAATGTTGGTAATGATTTTATTGCTAGAAGGGGTTTAACCCAGATGAAGCCTGTCATTAATTTTAGCCTGTTAGGTAAGATGTTCATTTGAATACCATGAGAACTAGCTGAAGAAAAGAGACAGGCATCCCCCCTGCTGTTTTGTGAAATTGTGCATGCTTTAGTTATAATTGGATGGAGATACACACACACATTCATATGCATATAAATACATACACAGAGCATCATACCTCAAGTCCAAGCAACAAACACCTACAACAGCATCCTGCATGTAGTTAACAAAATCAGTTGATTTTGCTTGCTCTTATTGCTAACAGATTGCTTTCTGATGTCATATGCCACTCTTGATACATTTTATGAGAATCCTACACACAGAGTCAAAAGGGTTATATTTAGAAGATGTTGCTCTTATTGTGTCCAAGTTAGAGCTATAAGATCAGAGAAATAGATAGCTCATTGTTTTTAACTTCATAAACGATAAATATACAGAATATATAAGCAATATGTATTTTCAAATAACCTTTGTACTAAGAATGAGATCTTGAATTTATATTTTTGGCACTAGATATTAATAATAATAATTATAATAATTATTAATACCATTACTAATTAAACCTCTATTCTTTTTTTTTTTTTTTTGAAGACAGAGTCACCCTTGGTAGAGTGTCCTTGTGTCATAGCTCACAACAACCTCAAACTCTTGGGCTTAAGCAATGGGACTACAGGTGCCCACCAAAATGCCCAGCTACTTTTGTTGTTGTTGTAGTTGTCATTGTTGTTTTTTAAGATGGCCCAGAACAGGTTCGAACCCACCAATCTTGGTGTATGTGGCTGGTGCCCTACCCACTGAGCTATGGGCTCCACCTCTATTCTTATTTTATTTTGACTTTAAACAGTTATTTCTTTGAGCAGATAAACTTTTAAAAGGCATAGGATTCTGAGGTCTAGAGACATGCTTATTTAAAGTGTATGTAGGTTTTTAAATGCCTTGTTAAAGTGAGTTATATTCTGGAAAAGAATTCTCAGGGCATATATAGGTCAAATCCCTCCTACATGCACCACTGCAAAAAAAAGTTCACCATAACAAAAAAATTTGTGTAAGAGCTGGCTCGTAGCCTACGTTAATAGAGTCCTATATGTCTACTGAGAATGAATTCCCCAGAAATGAGTAACAGTTAGATTAGTTTTCATCTGCAAAAGTTGGTCATTTTTAATTGCCAAAACATTTGTTCTTTATTGTGAGTTCTTTCCCTCTTCTGATTTAATTATTTTTTCACTTTTCTTCCAGTAAGAAGTATTGCAGAAATACTTGATTCGCACATATTATTCCTGTAATATTGTATATTCTCATGATCCAGGAAATTTAGGAAATCGAGTATATAGCATCTGTGATCTAGCATGGTGGAAAGAGTATGTGCATTGTTGAGATGTTATAGATTTCTTTTTTACTGCACTATAATAAATAGAAGAACATTGATAGGCGATTTGTTTGTTCAGTGATTGGAAAATATTAGTTCTGTTGAAGCAGAGTCTAATGATAAGAAGATGGCCTCTTTGCTAATATGTAGCATGTGATGGTAAGACATTATTTTAAAATGGAATCACTCATCTCCTCCCCTGGAAATTATCCTCTTTCCTCTGCCAATTTGACCCCTAAACTTTCAAGAATCTGGGTTTTTGTTTGTTTGTTTGTTTTTGCATTCCTCTCATTTAGGTAAGTGCTGTGCTGACAAGTAAAGTGAGTTTTATTATCTGTGTTTCCCAGGAATGTATTTAGTGACTTAAGGAGATTATATTACTTGGGAAAAATATTTTAGAGGGACAAGGCAAAAACTTTATCTTCCCATAATCAACCATCTTGTTCTGAAGTTTTTACTTAGTCTCTACCAGAAGCACATTCAGCCAACTCCCGCCACCCCTCTCCCTGACATGGCCCACATACAGTGGACTGAATACATTGAGGACATCCAGGCACCTAGCGGGTGCTGGGGTGTGAATATAAGTTCTCCCAACTCTTTGTTTCCTATTTTCTGGGGGGATAAATGTAGCAGATGTTATAGATAACCATTTAAAGATTCATACTACCTTGAGACAGAGCAAAATATATGGTTTTGTTGCATAGGGTCTTGGTAATAAAGATTTTGTGGTGATCTCCTAGGAGTGTGAGGCTATCTGTGCATTCAGTTATAAACCGTCAATTGCCAGATCCTTATATAAGGGTGTGAGGACAAGAGGGGGAAATGGCAAATTTTAGATGGAAACTAATTGTTGCCAGACTTAAGAGAGGTTTGAAATTCTACAAATTACAAAGATGGCAGAGATCAGATTCAGTGAGACTAGGAAAATGGGAAAAATAGAAGGACAGGCCATGGTGATCGGGGAAGGACCCATAAAGAAAACATCGAGAAGTGAATATATTTTATGATGTACCAGATACGCCAAGTTGTGCGCCACTCAGGCATAGTAAATGCAAAGAATACTGGAACAGTGTAATGGGGAACTCAGTGGAATAAAAGGAATGCAACAATTCTGGGGCTACTTTGCAGAGCAAAATTGTCCACTAGTATTTATTATAGTAACTAAGATTTGGGAGGTAGATAAAGGTAGAAAACTTCATGCCTCCAATAGGTAAAGTTTAGGTTGTGGAATTCTTCCTGAACCTAACTTAGTTTCTATATTCATTACTGCATTCTTTCTTTTCAAGAAAGAATTTTGTTTTGTGTGACATTGTTTCAACCTTCCTAGTATATGTACTCACGGTTGCAGGCCACTCTTACAGTTAAGGGCAGACATCTGATACGGTCTTTACCACTGAGATGGATGTGGAAATAGCCAGGTGAGCATTCTTGGCAAGATTATACACACACACACACACTTGTGTATGTACATATATATTTATATATATTTCTTTTTTACTTAGAGTTCTAGATGTCGTACATAGATTGCTTGTGTTCTACGAAATCCATATATTAAAATTCTAACCCTCGAAGTGATGGTATTAGAAAGTGGGGCCTTCAGTTGGTGATTAGGCCTTGAGGGATCCACCTTCGTGAGTGGGATTAGTGTCCACATGAAAGAGACTTAGAGGATGCCCTTGGAACCTTTGTGAAGATACACTGAGAAGAAGGCCATCTCCCAACAAGGGTGTGAGCCCTCAACAGACACAAAATCGAAGCCCTGCTTCGATACTAAATTGCCTAGCCACCAGAACTGTTGGAAATAATTTTATGCGTTGTGCAAAACACCTAGTCTTTGGTATTCTTTTATAGCAGCCTCATAGACTAAAACACTGATCCTACCCTCTTCCTGTTGTCCTTGCCCCTTTGAACTACTTGACACAAAGATATAGTAACTAGAAATGAAGAAACCAATGTTGTATCATAAAGATGAAGGCTTCAGTTTAAAGATGTTTGAACAGAGATCTAGAACAGCGGTTCTCAACCTGTGGGTCGCGACCCCTTTTTTCAATGTGTAACAACCCGGCAATTCAGAAAGTTGAGAACCACCAATCTAGAAGGATCTTGCACTCCGTGCCTTTAGCCCAGGACTTTCTCACTCTGTGACAAAGTCTATCCCTATGTGATTAAGTCCAAACAGAGAGGTTTCTGCTATAGGTAATCAAACATGATTCCTAATGGGAAAAATACCTAGTTGCAATGCTATTCTATGAAAAGATATGCCTTAAGAAACAAAATCCTGAGTTCTGAGATGACTGACGTGACCTAATGGGTGAATTCGCTGACTTAAAAACAACCGTGATTGGCTGGTGTCAAATCTGTCTCTCTGGGTGTTCAGGAAGAATTATAATTGAAAGAATATTTATTTATGATAATCCATACTATGCTATTCAGTTTTATTGAAATGTTGTTATTCTGTGAAATTGATCCTGGGGTTAATTTGGAGGAAGAAATGACCTGCCAGGTCAAAGTTTGAATAAATTAGAGAATGAAAGGGAGCATATGTTCTCAAAAGTCTAAAAATTACTTTCAATGGCAGTTAATTTAATTATCTGTTCTTAATGCCTTAGAATAATAATGCAGAATGAGAAGTATAGAAAAATTAGTCCCAAATACAGTTTATTAAAAATTTTAAGGGAAAAAGTATGATTTGATTACCTAACTTAAATATAACTGTTTTATGATTAAAGATATAATTTTAATGCTGATGATCTATATACCGCATAAGACCACATTTCACTTTCAATTGTTCAACCTAATGGAATACATTCGTAGATAACATAGTCTCTTATACTCTTAATTGAATATTTTCCAATATAGATATGCAGGCTAAATTTATAGAAGGTAAATATGTGTGTGGCTGTTAAATAGAACATATTATATAAATATAGTTGAAATAACCCGTAATGCATGGCAATTCCATGTGTACCAGTAGTTAGATGTGGTATTTTACTTGACTATGGTACAGAAACCGTGGAAATGCATGTTAGACACATTATTTCAATTGTTCACTTGTAGAACGTCTTCAATTAGAGGGCTTAGACATGAGTCCTGACCTAATATAATTTCATATAAGATACCTTTGAAAAAAAGATACGAATCCTCCTCCTGTGCAAAATTCAGGCCACCAATATACCTATTAATTATTTGAAACACACATGTAAGATTCCATTGTCTATTGTTCTAAAAAGCTCTTGTTTACAAATTAAAGGAACTTTAGCTATGTTTCAGTATGACTTGTCTCCAATAAACTGTTCTGATAACCAGGAAGCATCATTTAATTTAGAATCATTAGAATTGACAGTTAAACAAAGCAAACGTTATTAAAGACAGTTTTCATAAAGCAAGCCCCTTTGCCCAGATAAAATCTTTTATTATCAATTTCATATGCTATTCATTCCAATAAAGCTTGATCATATTGAATTCTATTGTCTAGGATGGTTTCTGCGTACACATTGTGATTTCCAATGTCTTTTTCTTTGTATCTTAATCAATCTCTGAAAAGACATGGAGGAATCATAAAAGCATATTACCATGTGAAAAAAGCCAAATACAAAGGCTATATGATTCCAATTTGTGACATTCTGGAAAAGGCAAATCTAAGGAGACAGCAAAGAGATGGCTTCCACTGGGTTGATGGGAGGGGGATAAATTGAGCACAGGGAATTCTTAGGTCAATAGAATATTTAGTATGATATACGATGGAAGGTACATGTCAGTGTACATTTTTCCAAATCCATAAAATGACTAACACCAAGAATGAACTCAAATGTATATAACAGACTTGGGTTATGCCAATGAAGATACCTAGATTGTTAACAAATGTATCACTCTGGTGCAGGATGTGTCCAAAATTAGTGGGTACAGTGCGGAGGATACAAGAGAATTCTGTGCTACCTGCTCAGTAGTGCTATAAAAACAAAACTGCTGCAAAAATAAAGTAATATTTTAAAAGAAGACATCCAAAGGTTATATCCTGAGCAGGGATTTTTGATATGAAATCAATGACCACTAGAGGATCTGTAGTGTAAAATATCCCACCATGGAAGCACGACATACCTACGGGTTTTCTCTTGTCATCGATCATCTCAAATAAAAATCTATTAAATTAGATAAATATTAAAACAGATTTTCAAAAAAATCCTCATTCAGACCCTAGTACCTTCCTTTTGTCATAGTGTTCAAGAATATTTGATCTATTCATGTGTTAAACAGCAGGTCAGTTGTTCCCACATCTTTGCGATTGTAAATTAGGCTGCTATAAACACTCAATGTAAATGTCCTTATGATAAAATTACCTTTCTTTTTCCTTTCAGGTAGATACTTAGTAATGGGATTGCATGATGGAGATTTTGTATATTTGATTACAACTTGGATGGATTTGGAGAACACTTGCCTAAGTAAAGTATCACAAGAATGGAAAACCAAGCATCCAATGTACTCAACACTGAACTGAATTTTGTTGATTAAGAGCAATGTACACATGTGAGAGAAAAACCTAATAACATTCGAAAGCGGAAGGGGGAGTATTTTTGCTAGGTTTCTTCCTTACAGGTACACTATATGGGTAAATGGCACACTTCCTGAGTGAAAGTCACAGCTACAACTCAGACTTTATCTTACACGTTCAAACAATGAGTAATGTGTACTACTCATATGTATACTCATATTAATCTGAAATAAATATAAAAAACAAAAGAATATTTGATATTTATAAACATTCCTTCTACTAACATAGAATAGTTGTACATATTTGGGGAGTGTACATGGTATTTTGAAATTTGTATAGAGTATGTAATGATCAAATTAGAGTTATTAGAATATCTGTCACCATGACATTTATCTTTCCTTTGTCTGGGGAACATTACAAATCTTATACCTACTTTGAAATACGTAATAAATTATTAAGCGTCATTTTCCTACTATACTATTTGAATCCTAGAGTTATTTTTCCTTCTTTGCAACTGTATTTTATATACCATAACCAACTTTTCTTCTTCCTACCCCTTCCCCTTCCCTCCCAGCTTCTGGTAACCAACACTCTACTCTAATTCATGAGATACATTTTTTTTTTTAGTTTGCACATATGGATGAAAACATGTACTATTTGTCGTTCTGGAACAGGTATGTCATACCTAACATCATGACCTTCAGTTCTAGCCATGTTACTACAAATGACAAGATTTTATTCTTTTTTTATGACTAAATGATTTTTTATGTCAATATACTGATTTTTCTTTATCCTTTTATCTATTGATGTTTAATTATGTTTTTATTTGTTTATTAACTATCTACCCCAAACAAAACTAAAGTCACTGTAAATTTAGGATTTGTGCTATACTGATAACTTATGTATATCCCATGCACGTACCATCTGCCCATGTTTACAAATATCTGGGGGCTTAGCGCCCATGGCATGGTGGTTATGGGGCCAGCCACATGCACTGAGGCTGGTGGGTTCGAACCCAGCCCAAACCAGCTAAATGACAATGACAACTGCAACGAAAAATAGCCAGGCACTAGTGGGCACCTGTTGTTCCAGCTACTTGGGAGGCTGAGGCAAGAGAATCACTTATGCCTAGAATTTGAGATTGCTGTGAGCTGTGACGCCACAGCACTCTACCAAGGGCGACATAGTGAGACGCTGTCTCAAAAATAAAAAAAAAATAATAAAATAAATAATATCTGGGAAACATTATAGCATTGATATTTTGCCTGCTTAAAAATGTATTTGGAACAATTATGCAAATATTATGATAATAAAATTTGGATAGTAAGTATATATGTGTAAATTATTTATATTTCTCTGTATGGATGAAATATTTCATAACTGAAGAAAACTAAAAGCTCTGTAAGTAGCTAGAGCAGAATTAAAATATTGGCAGAAGAAACAACAAAAAAATAAAGAAAAAATGGTCAATATAATTAATTTTATTAGCCTATATCTGAAGAACATATTGATTTTTAATATATTTTAATAGAATGGTTGATTGTGGCTTTTTGATAGTTAAATATCATTGTCATATAAAACCTATATTTGATAAAATAATTTCTATTTTTCTTGTTAGTAGCATGCCATCTTACTTTTTAGGAATAACACAAAATGGCATTAAATATTTTCGTTTGATGGCAAGGATTTTCATATAAATAAATTTTGATCTCCAGAAAAGCTATGTTAGTCTTTTATTTGGTTGCAAAACTGAAATAAACTCCGTCTTTTGTCAAACGCTGGTAACTTGGATTTGGGTTATTGCATTTCAGTTTAATTTTGATTGTAGCCTGAAGCAAAGGCCAGACCCAGTGGTGTCTCCTAGTGAACCCAGCTGGTTTTATTCCAGTTCCTGATGAAGAATCATTTGTCTCAGAAAACAGCAACCTAATTGGCACCCTTGCCATTTGTATCTATGAAAAAGCTAGAAATTGAATACACAATAACTGAACCTCAAGAATAAACAGAAAACATGAACAAGTTGATATTGTGTCTAACGAAATATGTAACAAATAAAATTATGTAGTGAATGAAAGAAGTCAAGTGTGATTTTGGAATGGCTTGAAATTTTCAGATTTGTCCATTGAGAATTATTTAAAGTTTCCAATTGAGAAAACTAGCAGGCTTAAAATAAATTATGCTGTTTATGCTATATTCAATTTTGACTATAGACTTATGTTTCTTTTATAATAGGCAGTATTAGACAATTGATTAAGGCTAATCATTTACAAAGGGATTTAATTGTATATATTAATTTTATATTAAAATTTTATATTATATTTATTAAATATATATTTTAAATCCCTTTGTAAAATGATTAGCCTTAATTAATCAATTGTCTAATACTATGTATATTTTCATTCTATATATAATGAAATAGAATAGATTATATATATTCTACATATATATAGAATAACATTCATATATTTATTAAAATCCCTTAATAAAATGATTAGCCTTATAATCAACTGTCTATATATATAGAATGAAAGTTATGATTATTTTGGACTTACTAAGGAATTCATTTAAAGCATTTATAGTTTCTTTAGTATAAATTGCATTTTTTCTTCTGATTAGGTAAAGGATTCTGTTCCACATTAAAATGTATAATGGGGCTTTGCTATCCACAATACTTTTCAAAAGTCTTCAATATTTTAATCTCTTTGGATGTCAATGCCATCTGTAGAAGCTTCAAGTATCTTTTGAGGTATGAAACTTTTTTATAAATAAGTAAAATTCTAAAACATTCCATGTAACTCCAGGTTAGTGCTTCCTAAAGTCCTTTCAAATAATTCCTGGAAAAATAATTTTGGATCATGATGCAGAATTTAACATTCCCAGTGACTTATGTTCTTCCTTAATTATTAAGAACACTCAGGAGACAACTAAAAAAAAAACAACAATTTTCCCAAATATTCTGTGAAGATTTATTCACAGAAGTCTTTTTCCTTATGTTTGAGCACAATACCTAATGTGCTTTTGTTAGTGAAAACAGTATGAAAGATTATAAAACTAAGGATTAGATCCATTCTATTTGTTCTTCACTTCAAATATTTTATTATTTTTTATAAAAATGTTTAGGCTTTTTTTGAATTCTAGATGTATTGGAAGAAAAATAAAAAATATCTAAAAAAAGACGTAGGTTTCATTTTCATATATATGCTGAATGGAATGTTGTGTGTGTTTCATTTTCCAAAGGATAACTGGCATCATTTACTGAATACCGTAATAATCTTTTCCTTGTTGATTTGTAATACCACTCTTACCATGTACAAGTTCATGTGGGTCTGTTTGCATTCTTTCTATTTTGTTACATTGTGCTATTCCTCGAGCCAGGCACCATTGCCATATTGTTTGGTTTATTCCAGCTCTATAGTATTAATAAAATCTGTAAAATGAATTACTTGTGTTTTGCTTTTCTTTCTGTATGAACTCATTCTTCTTGGGTCTCTGTTCTTTCATATAAATGTTAGGAACCATTTCTAACATCTCACATATAATCTTGGTGAGATTTTGTTAGAATTGTAGTGACTTTAAGGATTAATTTGGGAGTATTGACGTCTTTATGATATTGAGTCTTCCCATTCAAGGACACAGGATAGTTGTCCACTTTTAAGTTCTTCCTTTGTTTTTCAGTAAAGTTTTATTATTTTCTACCCGAAGGTCTTATAACATTTTGTTATTTATTTCAAGGTACCTTATAATTTTGTTGCTATTTTTTTGAAGTTTGTCTTCTTTATCATTCATGCATTTTAGTTTCTACTGACATACAGGAATGCAACAGATATGTTTGTATTAATCTTTAATGCAACAGATATGTTTGTATTAATGTTGTTATGCAGACAATTCCTTCATATGCTTAGAATACAAAGACAGAGTGGGTTTACTCTTCCCTACCCTTAAAACTCTTAGTTTCATATATTATATTTTTCAGATTTAAAATTCCCATATATCATTAAATGTTTGGAGTATATGTATGTATAGGTTTCCTTTTTTTAATATCAAAATATTATGGGAGTATAAACGTTTTGTTACCTATTAATAGATTTCTTCTGTAATACTTGAGTCAGGGCTATAAGTGTGCCCATCACTCTGATAGTGTTTATTGCACATGTTAGCTAGGTAGGTTTTCTCCCATCCCTTTCTCCCCCACTACCTGCTATTGATTTCCCCCAAGTTTCCTTTCCCTCTGTGCACATGTGTGCTCATCAGTAACTTCCAATTTAATAGTGAGTATATGTGGTATTCTTTTTTCATTCTTGAGATATTTCACTTAGGATTAAGGGTCTCCAGTTCCATCCAAATTATTGCAAAAGGCATTCATTTACCTTTTCTATGGCTTAGTAGTAGTCCATAGTATACATATACTACATTTTATTAATTCACTCCGAATTGATGGGTATTGGGATTCCACATCTTTGCAATTTTGGATTATGCTGTAGTGAGTATTTAAATGCAGGCATGTCCTTCTCAAAATACCAATGTCACATTTCACAGATCTAGAAAACATCATCCTACATTTCAATTGGAACCAGAAAAGAGCCAGAATAGTCAAAGCAATCTTAGGCAAAAAGAACAAATCTGGAAGCATGACATTATCAGACTTTGACCTATACCATAAGACTAATCAAAAAGCATGGTATTGGCTCAAAAATAGAGGCATAGACAAATGGGACAGAACAGGTAAACTGGATATAAAACCATCCAAATATAGCCAACTGGTCTTTGACAAAGCAGACAACAATGTGTACTAGGGAAAGGAAGCCCTATTCAATAAATGGTGCTGGAAAAATTGAAACAGGATCTGTATGTCTTTTTTTACCCCCTTTTATTAAGTCATATACACATAAACCATGAATACATTCATGCATTTGTGGGGTACGATGTGTTGATTTTTTATACAATTGTAGTGCTTATATCAAATTAATCAATATAGCTTTCACCTCATTTACTTGATTATTGTATTAAGACATTTATGTTCTATACTTGATAGATTTGACTTGTACCCTTGCAATATGCTTCAAAGGTATGGTTGCACCATTTTCCATCCCTTTAATCAAACCTCCCCCCCTTCCCATCCAAATATCCAATGTACTCAGTACTTTTATGAAACCAATTTATGATTACTCACACTTTCTTATGAAAGATAGATCAAAACTATAGCCCAGGGTGAAAGAGATCTGTGTGTCTTACCACTCATAAGTTAATTCAAGGTGGATAAAAGTGATAATGACATGAGTCCATAAGGATTCTAGAAGAAAATGTAGGAAAAACTGTCCTAGGTATCAACCTAGGCAAAGAATTTATGAAAAGAGCTCAATGGCAATCAGAGATATGACAGAAATAAATAAATGGGACTTGATTAAATCAAAAAGCTTATGCACAGCTAAGGAAATAATTCAACAGAGAAAGCAGGTAAAAGAATGGGAGAAAATGTGCAAGCTATACATTTGATAAAGGACTAACAACCAGAATCTAAAAAGAACCCAAGCAAATCAGAAAAATAAAAAAAAAGACCCTATTAAAAAGCGGAAAAGACATGAATGGAAGTGTTTCAGAAGAAGATAGACAAATAATCATTTGGAAAAATGCACATTAACACCACACTTAAGTCTCCCCTTATCCTAGTTGGAATGGCTTTTATTAAACAGTCCAAAAATAATAAATGGTGATGTGGATGCAGAGAGAAAGGAATGATTATACATTGTTTGCCAGACTGAAAATTAGTATAACCTATTTTGAAAACACAATGGAGATTCCTCAAGAACTAAAAACAGACCTAATATTTGATCCACAGTAAATATTTTAAGAAGTGATATCTTGGGAATTGACATGAGTATCTCAAATCACAAACACTGTGTTCAGTGATTGCAAAAGAAGTTGCATTGAGTTCTGGAAAGGGAGAAGAATACGTTGCCTCATGAGATTGTTCCAGCATCTTGTTCATCATGCTATTATAAAACAAAATACGGAAATGCTATCATCAAAGCAATGCCATCATTGTCACCGGGAATTAGGCTACCACTTCATGTTCATTCCTTCACTTAATGCAGACAGCAATTCTGTAAGGTAGGTGTCCTCAACAGGTTCATTTAACAGATGAAGTGTTTGGGAGCCAGAGAGGTGAAGAAACTGGCTCAGCTACACAACACTGAAGACAGAGAGCCCTAAACCCAATCAAGGCCACTTAAGTCCAAAGCTTTGCGAGCACTGTGATTTTATTCCTCAGAACCAGCGTTTCAGATTAAGAGTCAAAAAACCCCCAATCCTTTCTCTCTGGGGACTGACACACTTTGGGGCTGTGGGATATAAATATATAAACTATTTTTAAAATATGTAGCACTTCTTAAAGAGGCAAATTAATTTTTGTACAAAGCCTTTATACAGAAAAAGTTAAAAATTTTAAAATTTGTTAAATAACTACTTGAGAAAAGCAAGAGATAATTACACTACCATTTAGTTTATTGTCATCCACTATTTTTCTATATCATTGTTTGTATATATATTCTTATATACAGTGCTAATAGTCGATAATTGGTTTACATACAAATATTTTATGGATTCAGGTATTTCTGTTGATAAATATAAATTTGCAATCATTTTAATAGCTAATCAGTGCTTCTTGACATGAATGTAGAGGAGATATTGTTTACCCAATCTCCAATTATTAAATATATAGATAGTTTCAATTTATTTATTTGCTTTCTTTCTTGACATACTTATAACCATACATACATACATATGGATATTTTTGAATGCCATATATTTTATAGATATAGATACCAGTCTTTCTACCCCAAATTTCCTGAGAAAAAACATGAAATTCTACAAGAAGTGCTTCCAAATCTTGTTTTCTTTGCGTGAGGTGATAGAGAAAATGTGTCACCTTTTTTTGATGTGTGAGTGTGTGTGCGCGCAGGCAAGTGCTGCATTCACAAAACACTGACAATTACCTCCAAAATATTCTCCACGCTCCAATTTCTTCACCTTCCCTACCTGGCCTGCATGTGGGCACTAGAAAATGCAGACCAAACCACCCTCCCAGTAGATGCCACTGGCTGCACCTTTTCTATGATGTATTTGGTTATTACTGTATCATCTCTGAGCTGCTTCTGAAATAATAGGAAGGGAAGGAAAACATTTCCACTTTGGCAGGTAGTTCCGCAACATTGCAATCTAATTATGTATTTTTACTTCTGAACTATACTCAATATACCTAAGAAATAGTCCTAATGGTCTACCCCCAAATTATTCTTGCTCTGTTCTCCTATGTTATTCAGGGTCTATTAATACAAGTAACAGACAGTGATCCTAACTGATGAAGATAAATTGAATTTTTGAAGGGATAAGACTACTTGTATCTCATATGTATCAAACAACATCACCAAAAATAAAAAGAGAAATATAAAAATAAGATGTGGATCAGACTGGGATGTGTCAGCATAGAGAAGTTTGGTCACCTGAGAGCCATCATTGGAATGCTTGAAGCTGAACTGGAGATTGGTATTTAGAGAAAGAATCTCATGTAAGGAGCTTGCAGGCATTCCTCTAACTTCTAGAGTGAAAAGGATCAAACTCTGTTTAATCTTTCCACTATCTATAGCAGTGGTTCTCAACCTTCCTAATGCCATGGCCTTTAATACAGTTCCTGTGGGTTGTGACCCACAGGTTGAGAACAGCTGGTCTATAGGATACATAGTGTGGGAGAGATAATTTCCCAGAAAGAAATCAGATGCTGTTATGAATGTCACAGATGTTGTGAAACCAGAACCACAAAAGTCAGAAAAACTCTTCTGCAGCTCAAAATTGAAAAATACGTGTTCAAACATTTTAAGGTTATTGGTATTATTAAAATTCTATTGAATTGTAGGACTTATTCAATATTATTCTGTATACCTAGTCAATTAATAGTGACTTCACTTACATGTAAGATAGAGCAAAACTTACTAAGATACATTTTTTCCATCAAAAGTAATTTAGAAAAAAATCTATAATATAAAGCATATACTGTGATTCTACTGCTGACTGAGTTCAAAGCATAACAAATATATTTTTAGTTGAAAAATATGGTAGATACTTCTACACTGTGAAATGAACCACCCTAAATGTCAGGAGTCCAGGGAATTCTGTAAAGACACCTTGTGCTCAATGTTACTTCCTATCACCCAGGGAAGCAGCCTTTTGGACATCATGAATTTTCATCATGAATTCCAAGTGAGATGAACCCAAATCTTACTGTTTTTATGTTATGTGTCAATCAAAATCTCTTTTGATGATGATTAATGTTAATTAAGTTTGATAAATATAATCATACAAAACATTTTGGGGAGAATGTAATTATTGTCATATTAGTAGACAGGAAATGGGAAGCCACTGGTCACCATAGAATGTTACTACACGGACTTTAAAGGACAGAAACACAAAAAAGAACACATATTCTGAGATATCAGTACCCTAAAAAGAATCTTTGGTCCCTTCATCATTTCACTAATATATCACTTGGGGCTCTGATGGCCCCAGAAAAATTAAAACTAAATTGTTACAGATGAAATGTTCCAAATTTATCACCATTTTTTTTCTGATCATCCTAATGAGCATATTTTTGTAAGGCAGTTGTATTCACTTTGGGACTCTTCTCAATGTCATCTTATTACTTATAATGTGCCAGGAGAGACTGGATTTGAAATGAAGGGGCAAGATGTGGGAATACTTCTAAGAAAGTTCAATTTCCAGTTTTCAATCTTTTTGAACCTGTGTCAGTAGGAAAATGACAAGTCTGGGATCAGCAATGCATTGCAACACGTCATTGAGATATCTGAGGAAGTGGGCATAAGGAGGCTAAGAGGTGCAAAGTGGCAGGTGGCCTAGATGGTGAACTTGTTAGCATTATAATTGTTTATCATTGACCTACCTGAGATTGAGAACAATATTTTAGTGAAAATATTAGGAAAACAAAACCACAAGAAAAGTAAAGAAAAAAATTATTATTTTTTTTTAAAGAAGCTGGGCAAAATAAAAATTAAAAAAAAAGAATGTGGGCAAGGATAGGAAATCTGAGAAAAGTTTTATACAGAAAAGCTGGTCTTGAGGGCGGAGCAAGATGGCAGCCGAGTAACAGCTTCCTTGCGGCTGGGCACGGTGAGACTGGGGAGAGAGGACTTCAGGCATCTCTGGCAGGTGGGATCTACCCAGGAACTTCCCCTTGGGGACACAGGGAGACAGCGT
>CAUYRH010086936.1:0-20836 GCA_963574655.1 Perodicticus potto | reverse complement strand
TTTGGCAATATTGTTGTTTACCATGTTTTCTTTTTCTTTTTCTTTTTTTTTTTGAGACAGAGCCTCAAGCTGTCACCCTGGATAGAGTGCTATGGCATCACCGCTCACAGCAACCTCCAATTCCTGGGCTCAAGCGAGTCTTTTGCCTCCGCCTCCCAAGTAGCTGGGACTACAGGCGCCCGCCACAACGCCGGGCCATTTTTTAGTTGCAGCCATCATTGTTGTTTGGCGGGCCTGGGCTGGATTCGAACCCGCCAGCTCAGGTGTACGTGGCTGGCGCCTTAGCCCATTGAGCCATAGGCGCCGAGCCAAAATTATCTTTTTTTTTTTTTTTTTTGAGACAGAGCCTCAAGCTGTCACCCTGGATAGAGTGCCTTGGCATCACAGCTCACAGCAACCTCCAGTTCCGGGGCTCAAGTGAGTCTCTTGCCTCCACCTCCCAAGTAGCTGGGACTACAGGTGCCCACCACAACACCCGGCCATTTTTTTTGGTTGCAGCCGTCATTGTTGTTTGACGGGCCCGGGCTGGATTCAAACCCGCCAGCTCAGGTGTACATGGCTGGCGCCTTAGCCTGTTGAGCCACAGGCGCTGAGCCGTGTTTTATTTTTCAAAGTTAAAATTTAAAATTGGTTGTGTTACTTAGAAAGATGGGCAATTTAGTGCAGGGTCATTGAGCTACGATGGCCCATAGGCCAAATTTGGCCTGCTGCCTACTTATATGAAGTTTTATTTAAACATAGCTACAGTCATTTGCCTGTATATTGTTTATGGCTGCATTCATGCTACAGTGGATACATAGAATAGTTGTGAAAGATGAAGTGGAACACAGCTTCAGAAGTATTACAATCTGGCCCTTTTTAGAAAAAGGTTGCTGATCCCTGATCTAATGGGCTGTATGTGCTACTAATATAAGGTGATAGTTACCGGTTAATGTTTGTTAACAAGCTAATTTTTTTTCTAATTTTATAGTTAGATGTTTTGTAACTATTAGGGGTTTCTTTTCTCACTCATGTTGCTTATTATAAGGTTCAGTGGCCCAGCTATCCATCCTCCTTTGATTTTTTTTTCTTACCACTTGCCCTCCTTCCATCTTATTTAATCAGCTAATTGTATATCAAACCTCAGCAGGGTTCTGAGATGACTGATTGTCTACATGTCTCTGTGACCTTATAATGCTTTCCATTATTGTTTCATGAATGGGTTGATGCTATGTAAATGTTCATGGAAGTAGCATTTGTTCAGACTGCTAGAAGTTTATGAAATAGGATTGTAATTATAAGTACTGTTCATGTTTTATAGGTTTTTATTACTGTCCTTTAAGTGATAGTATTGTCATTGAAAAAGCTTACGTTGAAAGTAGTAGAAGAGAGAGACTGCATTTTAACTGTAACTGTGGTTCTTTCCTTGGGATGCTCAGCTTAGTTGCTAGGCGTGGGGTGGTTGGGCAGTTATCCAAGATGATAGCCATTACTGTTCTTTAGAAACGTGTTAGTCCCTGGGATTTGTAAGAAATACATTAGTGTTCTATGAACTGCATTAGTTATAAGAAGAGATAGAATGAATTCTTATTTTATCTTATTTTTAGTACTGTATATATATGAAATAACATTTCATGTTTGTAATTGTAATAATTTTATACTGCAAATAAGTTGGAATAGTAAGAGCCTTTCCATATACTCTTCATCTATCCCTAATACTATTATCCTTCATAATGACAGAAGCACTGTCAGAAGTCCGGCAGACGCACACGTGCAATCAGTGTGTCGACTGATCTTCGTAACTCCTTTGACGTCTACTGCTTTTTCACTGATGCCCTTTTTCTGGCCATGGGTCCTGTTCAGGACATCACATTGCATGTGGTTCTCCTGTTTCCTCAGACTCCTCCGGTTTACACAGTTTGGTTGCCTTTTATTTTACTCTCAGGACCTTGCTGCTTCTTAAGAGTATTGTTTATTTTCTAACCTGTCCGTCCATTTGGGTTTGTCTGATGTTTCCTGATGAAACATCTCTGCCTCATTGTTGCATCGCGCATTCCCAACTCCCCTTTCTTTCATCCTTGTTCCTAGTTATTCCCTGGAAGTAAACTATTTCCTTAGTTTCCCTTTTACCCTTCCTGTATATCTTATGGACAAGCAGCTGATATATGCATAGTTGTTAATACTGTCTTCCCCACTTACAGCTACACACACACACACACACACGCACACACACACACTCTTCTGCATTTTTCCTGTCCCACCTGACAATATATCCTATATTAAGAATTTTTTTTTTGTAGTTTTTGGCAGGGGCTAGGTTTGAACTCACCACCTCCAGTATATGGGGCCAGTGCCCTACTCCTTTGAAGCCACAGGTGCTGCCCTTAAGAAAAGATTTAAATCCACTCTTGACTTCGCATGCCATGATATCAGGCAGTTTTTATTATTTTCTGTTTTCCATCCATAGGATTCTGAATATGAAATATACAACTTACAAATGTAAAAGCAAAGCATCAAAATTTAGGGGGAACACTTTTTCCTTTGAGCTGTTGCTTCCTAACGCTTAACATTCCAGGGTCATTAATATTAGTACTTTTCCACTAAAGATTTATGTCAAAATAATATAATGGGGGGGGGTTACTAATCTAAATGCTTTTACTGATAAACATGACTTTGCCTTTCATTTCTAGCTGGTGGCTGTGTTTGATGAGCAAGATCCCCATCATGGAGGCGATGGCACCAGTGCCAGCTCAACAGGTACCCAGAGCCCGGAGATATTCGGTAGTGAGCTCGGCACTAACAGTGTTTCCGCCTTTCAGCCTTATCAAGCAACAAGTGAAATTGAGGTCACACCTTCCGTCCTTCGTGCAAGTAAGTGGAAGCTCATTCTTCTCTGCACATGTCATCTTAATTCACAGGGATACCAACTTTTGTTATCCATCCATGCTCCTGCAAATGAAATTCATTATCTGTTTTTATCAAAAATTGATTAAGTTTAGAACCAGGGCAAATGTCTCTTGCAAGAGAAGGAGAATACCTTGTAATAGATAGGGCTTACTTTACTTTAGTATACTTTTAATTGGCCAATCAAAATAAATAAGAACAATAGGTTAGGTAAAATTAGCTGGAAGTTTCCTTTCCATATGTTTTATCTGAATGCAGAAATAAATAGAAATCATCAAAGGCCTTTGCATAGGAACAAAGCATAGCATTGTTGACTAACACCCAACTCCATTATTTGTATTATTTGAACTTTATCTGAATTGCTGGGGAAGAAGAGATTGTAGGGCCAAAGTTACCTTCAGTGATCTGGAGAAACCGCTATTATGATTCCACCTCAAGAAAAAAGGATATTGAGCATGATAAGTCTTTATTAGCAATCCTAGGGCACAGTATTTCCATTTCAGGACATTGCTTGAAGAATTCTGTTAGCCATTCCTGGGAGGCTTATTCAGAAAAGTGATGTACTTGTGCTAGAAATAGTATTTGGTATTTGAAATTTGGTCTTGTGTGGGTTCACTGACTGATCTTCAGATGTGTAATAATATATATGTTAACATGATATCTGACAATTCGTGAACTCATCCTAAAAAAGGTGCTGTGTGCCTCGTTGTTGAATATCACTACGGTCACTTTCAAAGTACTCCCCTTGGGAAGCTATGCGCAGATACCAGTGCCCAGTCCACCCTCCAAAGCAGTTTTGGAGCTCTTTTTCTGAAATGACCTTAAGAGCTGTCAGTATACAAAGGTTGAGAATTTGCCATTGTGCAGTTATGTTGGCAGCACTGTATGAAAAACTCTCTCCCCTTGGAAGTGCTCCCCTTGCTGCTTGGTGATCACAGAGCTATTCACCAATGAGGTATGTAGTGCATTTTCTAGGACGAGTTCACAAACTTAATTGTCAGACCTCTTATAAAAAATTAGCATTCAGAATGTAGGTAATGGTTAGAATGCATAGTTTATTCTTCTGCAGTGCATCCTTATTCTCATTTTCTTTTTTTGCATTGGTTGCAATCTATGGCAAATTTTTGCTTATAGATGTTTATGAACCACTTCTGCTCTGAATGCATGTATCAGGAGAATAGGGAAAGAGTAGTAATTAAAAAATTAATGCTTCTGGTTGTCCATCAAAACCTACACACAAAGTGTGCATATATATGTGTAGAGAATTTGGAAGGAATAGTGCAAGATGGGACATGTAAGTAAGTAACATCCTTCAGGAGAATAGGGAAAGAATAGTAATTAAAAAATTAATGCATCTGGTTGTCCATCAAAACCTACACACAAAGTGTGCCTATATATGTGTAGAGAATTTGGAAGGAATAGTGCAAGATGGGACATGTAGTAACGTCCTAAGAGATTCTGTTCCGAGGAAGACTGACGCTGACCACTTCTTATAATTGTCCTCTATCATCTGGACCAGATGAGACTTGGATGTAATACAAAATGTTTCCCAGGAACCTTGGAGTAGAAATACAGCTAGAAGTTGCTTTAGTTGGTCATTTCTTTAGATGCAGGATATTTAGGGTCGGTTGTACACGTAAGCAAGCAAATATATTTTAAATTAATTTTGTGGAAGTAACATTTCTTTGCTCCAAGGGTAAATGAAGTCTGATATTGGATTTACTTTGGAGAGTGTTTTTCAAAATGTGGGATAGGTACAGTGCATGGCATACAAGGTGACGTGTGGTCGGTACACAATTTTATCCCAGTTTCTTTTCTTATATACTCGCTCATTAAGCCCATGATTTAAAGGATATCTGCTTGCAGTGAGCCCAGAAATACAATATCGAATGCCTAAATTTGAGAAAATTTTAGTTAATTAATTGTGCAGGTGTTCAGATATCTAGAGTTTGGAAAATAGTGTGTGGGTAATTACACCTTAATATATATACTTAAATACAAAAATTTGTGTTGAGTCATTATTGTAGTTTTGTATTTGTGTGTTTTCCAAAGTAAGATGTGCCTTTAATTTGCCACCCCATGTGAAATGTTGGAGAAAAGGCAGATTCTGTGTGGATGCTGAGAGCTGGAAACGGCATACTGTCCACTCATTTTTATATTTTTTGGTCTCCTCTGGACTCAACAAAATCTCTAACACACAACCACCCATGTTTTGCTGGCCTGATGTATTAAAATTTAAATGCTGTTTTCAACCCAAAATATCTCTTTTGTCTTGTTTTTACTGAGAAAAAGACATTACATTTGAAGCATATGTGTTGTCTTGCAGCCTCCAGTGAGAGAATATATAAATCTTATTTTGTTGCTTTGATTTTTATACACTGTGGTGGTTTAGATTTTAAGAACTTGGCGGGCATTGGGTAAGCACATGGTATGCATGTCCTGTGTACAACATTTGTAACTAGCCATCTAGTTATTAAAGCGTCATTTCACATTGTAGTGATGACATTTACTCAAGCGGAGGACATGAGGTTGTTGGTGCTGGCCAGACACGGAGCCCTTGCTATCAAGAGGCTGTAGTTTGTGGTCTTCCTTATTTACAGATGGGAAAATGAAGACGCCAACACTATGTAGAGATTTGCTCAGTGGAGGAATAGTCTGTTCTAATTAGTGGCATGATTAATAAAGACTTTCAGATAAATAAACTAATTTTTACCTTGAATAAAGACCAGTAACTTTCCTATGTTTTCCAGTGAATGAATTCGCTCATTCCCTTTGTTCTATAAAGAATTGGTGGAAGGTGAGAAAAGCGTATAGAACATAATTTTTTCTTTTCAGTTGGAAAGTGGATATTCAATTTAGGTACTAAGATAAAGCCTGAATGGTTTATTTTGGCTTTTTTCTCTGTTCTTCTCTTCTCTCTTCTCTCCCTCTGTCACCTTGTCTAGAGTGCCATGCTCACAGCAACCTCTAACTCTAGGGCTCAAGTGATCCTATTTCCTCAGCCTCCCAAGTAGACACCCTCCACAATGCCCAGTTAATTTTTCTATTTTTAGTAGAGACAGGGTCTTGCTCTTGCTCAGGCTGGTCTCTAACTCCTGAGCTCAAGCCATCCACTTGCCTCGGCCTCCCAGAGTGCTAGGATTATAGATGTGAGTCACTCCTCTTCCCCACCCACCGTGCTTGGAATGGATTTAATAGCCAGTTCTCACCTTGAGGTCTTTTTGTTTTCTTAGAAGCTGCCATTAAGTTGAGCTTCTTTTGTAGTAGTTATAAGCAGAGATTTAGTTAAATCTTTTGTTCTCAACCAGGAGTGTTTCCCCCCCAGAGCTATTTGACAATGTCTGGTGGTATTTTTGGTTACCACAGTATGCATGGGAGATGGCTCCTAGTATCCCATAGAGACCAAGTACAGGGTTAAACATCGTACCAGCACAGGACAGTCCCCCACATCAAAGAACTCAGCGGCCCACATGTCAGCAGCGCCAAGGTTAAAAACCCTGAACCGCATGAATCATTGTTACTATGGTCAAAATAGCCATCACCTGAAACTTGAGAGGAAAATTTTCCTGAGTCCAGCGTATTGAACGATACCCTGAATACCATCCTTACACTAAAGGAACAAAGATGTGGCTACAGGGTAATAACAGTGTCACTCTTAGTAGGTAACTAATAGATAATATTAAAGGAAAGATGGACTCTGAGTAGTATTACCCAGAATTTTAGCACACTTACTATTAGAATGAAAATGTAAGTTTTTCTGCATACAAAAATAGTTTCTCAAATGACTGAGAAACCACATAGTGGAAGACTAGCTAAAAGCATCTTATGTTAAAGCAAGAAAATAACATAACCATCAAAAAAACATGGGAACGCGAGAGACAAAGAAGGAGGAAATGGAGTAGAGGCTAGGCTTATACTACCCTATTTTGCATCGGAACCGTATTATATTGTCCTCGTTATAAAATAATCCCATCTTAATTTTTAAAATAAATGTTTTAAATGAATAATATCGGGACTGGGGGCGGTGGCTCACATCTGTAATCCTAGCACTCTGGGAGGCTGAGATGGGTGGTTTGCCTGAGCTCAGCAGTTCGGGAGCGGCATGAACCAGAGCGAGACCTCATCTCTATAAAATAGCTGGGTGTTGTGGTGGGTTCCTGTGGTCCCAGCTACTTGGGAGGCTGAGGCAAGAGAATCGCTTGAGCCCAAGACTTTGAGGTTGCTGTGAGCTGTGACACAATGACACTGTACTGAGAGTGACAAGGTAAGAGTCTGTCTCAAAAAAAAAAAAAAAAGAATCTCAATATTCATAATAACATGTTCACAAATAGTAATTCCGAATTCTTAAAATAAAAAATTGAATCTGAAATACCTAAACACAAATACAGGTTTAGTTGGTAACTCCATCCTGCCCTGGGTAACTCTTTTTAGTGACTTTACAGAACAGTTGTTTGTCCAAAGGCACATGTACGCTAAGGAAAAACAGAATTGCCAGACACGCCGCCTGAAATTGTTTGTTGTTGGCATTGTTAATATCAGGTTTTAGGTGGGAATCATGGGGTGAAGGAATTGACAATAATATTCCATTTGTCATACCTGGTGTAACTGAAGGGCCAGGATTTTTAGTATAGATAGTGATTTTCAACTGGTGTACCACAGGGCTCTGTGAGAGAATCCTAGGTGTGCTGCAAAAATTTGTAAAGATCATTCATTAAATTATTTTTGAAGAATGTTCAGGCTCAGCACCTGTAGCTCAGTGGCTAAGGGTGCCAGCCACACGCACCAGAGCTGGTGGGTTCAAATCCAGCCTGGGCCTGCCAAATAACAATGATAACTACAACCGAAAAATAGCCGGGTGTTATGGCAGGTGCCTGCAGTCCTAGTTACTCGGAAGCTGAGGCAAGAGAATCACTTACGCCCAAGAATTTGAGGTTTCTGTGAGCTGTGATGTCCCAGCACTCTACCAAGGGTACCAAAATAAGAACTGTCTCAATAAAAAAAAGAATGATGTTCAAAGCACAATAAGTATATTCTTATTTTTTTTCTTTTGTTTTGATCAACGTAATTAAAGTGTGCCACTGTAGTTTAACTATAGATTCAGTATGGCATGAAATTAAAAAATGATTGAAAAACACTGGTGTTGATGAAAAGTGAGACCAGATATTTGTTAGAGGAGAATAAAGAAAAATTTTGTATTCCCCAACTTGGATAGGACTTGTCCTACTGAATTCATGATATGTTTTATTTCTTTAAAAGAAAGAGAGATCGGGGAAGAAAGGAGCAGTTCTGTGTTCACTGAAACAGTCTAGACTCAGTGACCATGCCATTAACTCAGCCTTTCCCACTTCCCAGCTCTGCTCTGAAATTAGTATCTCCTATCTAAAAGGGAATAGGGCTTGTTAGAGAAATGCTGGAATTCCATTCTGGACAGGAAATGCAAGAGATGAACTTGGATCATCTTGTCATATCAAACTAAGCTCTGTGAAAGCTCACTAGTTTGTTGATGAGCCTGGGAGCCAACTGGATGTTCCCGTTGGCCAACAATTGAATGACTGGAACATCAGTAGGACTGGGAACAGCAAGAAACGTCTGAGTTGCTTACACATAAGCCAGCAAGCAAGGTAAAGGATGCTAGGGAATCAATTTATTATTTTGAAAACCAATAAAGGAAAGAATAGTCATCTATTCTGCATTTCCTATAGGTGTGGTATCATGGGATAACCAGCTAATAGATGAGGGAAAGGTTAATATTTTGGTAAGTATCCCAGGAAATAAGTGAAAATTAATGACAGAGTATTAGAATATTACTGTTTTGTAACTCCCAGTGAAATAATGGACCTACGTATTAATCATAGTTGTGGTCTTAATGTGTCCTCCCAGAATTCGTGGCATAGAAATCTAACCCCCAACACAATCATGTGTTAGAAGGTGTGCCCTGATGGAAGGTGTTCAGGCCATCAGGACTCTGCCTTATGGGTGGATGAACACCACCACCAAAAAGAGGCTTGAGGGAGCAGGTAGACCCTTTCCACTCTCATGCTGTGGGGACACTGTGTTCATCTTCTTCTTCCCTTCTGCCTTCCTCCACGTGAAGACCCTCACCAGATGCTAGCATCTTGATCTTGAACTTCCCAGCCTTCCCAAACTATGAGAGCAGACCTTCCCATTCTTTGCAAATTACTCAGTCTCACGTGCTCTGTTCTGGCAGCACAAGAACAAACTCAAAGACAACAACTGTGGACATAAAAAAGGTTAATAATGAAGGGGAGACATCATGCCTTGTATGCCTCCTGGTGGAAGAACGGGACACTTCCTAAGAGGTAGCCTTGACAAAGGAAATTAACCATGAATCTGATCAAACATCTAGATCCAACTGCCAATTTACAGGAAAGGAAGAGCGCTAACAAGCCTGTTAACACCACAGGGGACGCAGTCAGCTGAGTCAAGATGGTGGGAAACTGTAAGACGAATGGCCCAGTTTCTTCAATAAAATCAATTGTGGGGTGGAAAAGAGATGGAGAGGGGGCTTAGAGATTTAATAGAGAGTTCTGAGATACATTAAATCCAATTGTAATGTATAGATCTTATTTAAATCCTGATTTAAGTGAGGCTTAAAACAATGGCATTATAGGCTGATGAGTTGAACACTAATTGGATATTCAGTATTAAGGAATTATTATTTTGGTGTGATATTATTAAAATTATTTTTTAAGGAACCTTTATCTTTTAATTATTCATAATGAACTATTTAGTGTTAAAATGATGTATCTGGAATTTGCTTCACAATAATAGAATCTGAGGAAGTGGAGAATGGGTTACATAAGGATTTAATATACTATATGTGTTATCCTTAACAAAGGTTTTTTTTCTTAAAAGAAATATATTAAATATATTTCTTTTTAAAAGAAAAGAAATATATGCACTTAAGGCATTTCTTTAATTCTTTGAAGGTTACTGAAATATTTTTTTCTCCTTGAACATTCTTTCCCCATATTCTAAGAAGCTCAGAATTTTAACCCAGTATCTTTCATTTTTAATATTTTCCTGCAATAGTGAAACTATATTAAAAATGTAACTCTCTTAAATTTTCTATAAAATTTAAATATATTACCGTGATCATTACAATTATTAACATATAATTGATCCAAATAGCACAAACATGTGATAGATTTTGCTTCTTTTTGTGTGTAAATAAATGATGATCATCAAAATGAAAACAAGCAAAGGCTGTTTATTCAGAGCTGGCTATGGCAGAGGGGCCGACCACTATGCTCCTAGACCAGCAAAGAAGTGGGAAAGCTTTAGAATAGGGGAAGGCTTTGGATGTTCTCTTGTTGGAAGCTATTGGCACGGGCACTATGGATAGGATACCTAGAACAAGGACATGCTTTGTGACTAGTTAGAGTTGTAGATTTGGCTTTCTCTGATTGTTCCTGAGTTGGAAACAGGGTCAAAAAATTAGTGGGTAGAGTTTTGTCACAGCAAAATCACCCAGTTCTTTGGACTTGCTCCAGTTAAATGCTAAGTATCAATTAGTGATTCATCATCAAAAATTAGTATTATTACTATATTAGTGGGCACACAACTGGCTTATGACAGCTTTCCTTTTTGTAGAAAAGAATGATTAGGAACGAGTTGAGTGGCAAGAGGATTTACTACTCGGAGGCATTTCCTTGTCACCTTCAGTCAAGGTCACTATATTAAAATGTGCTCTGCTTGTTATCCTGTAAGTTTTTATCCATTGTTGTACCTTACCTCAATTTAAAAAACTGGGATAGGTGATACTTAAGTTTTGTTTTGTAATTTTTTCAATGTGTATGTGTGGTCTTTTAAAATTACTTTATAAAGTAAGGAGATCTATTTAGGTTGCAATCATGCCTTTCCTGGACTCTGGGCAATTTGGCCTTTGCTAGCCTCTCTCACCATAATAATATCAATAATAAAGTAATAATTATTATTCTTATTTCAAGACAGAATTTCACTCTGTTACACTAGCTAGAGTACCATGGTGTTAGCCTAGCTCACAATAACCTTGAAATTCTAGGTTCAAGTGATCCTCCTGCCTTAGCCTCCCAAGAAGCAGGGACTACAGGCTCGTGCCGCCACACTCAGCTAATTTTTCTATTTTTAGTAGAGAATGGGGTCTTGATTTGCTCAGGCTGGTCTTGAACTCTTGAGCTCAAGCCAATCCTTTGCCTTGGCCTCCGATGGTGCTGGGATTACAAGCATGAGCCACTGCACCTGGCTAGATGCTGATGACTCTTGAGTGCAGACGCACTTCTTACCGGTGTCTGAAGAGTTGAGACGTTTTTCAGCCCAGGTAACTAAATTACATGCCCCTTAGGGAGATGCAGTACTTTCTTTGGAACCACCATGGAGCCACTTCTGTGATATATGTTTAGCCATCTCTACTTAAAATAATGGTAAATCAGGCTTAGAGAGTCTGAGAGTGTTCAGGGGCAGGCAGGTTATATGCAAATCATGGAGTCTCTGTCTCAAGAGGTTTTTTTTTTCTCACTTTTTTTTTTCTTTTCATAATTCTCAAGGAAATTTTATAGAATTCAGACATTTGGGGGTAGCCTGGCTTTACAATCATGGCAGGCTTCCTTTTCATCCCAGAATTTAGGTTTTTTGAAAGTCTCATGGAAAGTCCAGACCGAAGAATCGGGTTTCCTTTGGAAATGGCATATGCCTTAGTGATGGTGGTAAAACTTCTGCAGCATAATCTCTAAAAAATTTGGGAAACAAAAGTATGATTTACTATTATATTTCCTTTTTACTTTTGTATCTTTTGTCTCTGTTAACCTTTCCTAAGTTATGTTAACTTTATTAACTTTGTGTTCATTACCTGGAAAGTTATTTTTTCTATAATATTATTTAATTTAGATTTTGCTAACTTCTTAATTTTTAGCATTTAAATATCAGTTATTATCATAGAGGGCTTGTGTCATAAGTTTGCATTCTTTTCCCTCCTTGATGTCTTCATTTTTTCCCTTACCCAGTGATATACAGATTAATTTTTTATCATCCTAGGAGATCCAAGATCTTTGGTTTAGAGATTGATCCTCTTAACAATAACTGGTATTAGAATATTATTTTCTTGATCTGATTTAAATACATATTGAAAAATAGAAATAATATTTCCATTGTATTTCCTTTTAACTTGTGAAATGGAGCATGGCGTACAAATGGTATTCTCAGTGTTTCAAATAATTGCCTTCTTACTGTGCAAGTTCTATTCAGCATGTAAAACCCATCCAGTTTTGTTGTAGATGCAATCTGATTATTACATGTTGACAAGGTCATATATCTATTAATTGGATTGGAGATGGGATACGAAATTGCTGTAATTATTGTAATTTTCTAGCTAATTGCAGGGTTAGTGGTGAATATTTTACTTCTGCAAAATGAAAAACAGTATTCCATCAGAAGTTGTTTTATGGGGTTTCAGACATTTTGTTTTATATCTTTGGTGCTTTTTGCCCATAAAATATCTCTTTGTTTTGTTTTTGTTTTTTTTTCTTTCTTTCCTTTTTTTTTGTATTGATCTGCCTCTGAATGTCACAGTGCTCATTGGCAGGGATCAGCAGAATGAGGCAGAGGCAGAGCTGAGTAGTACTCTCAGTTACCTCTTTGTTCTGGTTGCCAAGTTACCTCTATTGTTTGTTTATAAATTGGAGTACTCGCCTTTCAGACCAGTAACAAAGGCTGGATGGGTTAGAGCCAACTGGAAGAGGAGTCCTCCCTCTTCTGTCACCTGTGCCCCACTCAGACATGCTCTCTGAAATGAGCATTAAAGGGAAAAAAAATTTAATTCTTAGGGTTTATGCATGGGTTTTTTTTTTTGAGTGAAAAATTAAGTTAGTTCTTGGTCAGCCCATTTCATATTGTAATATGAGGCTTGTTTTGCACCTTCTCTCTCTTGTGTTTTTGCTTTATTTAAGTTAAGTTGGTTTCCAGAGCTGGAAGCTGAGTTGACATTTTTAGAATAATGGTATGTATACAAGGTGTGTACACGGGGCTGCAGGAGGAGGGAGAGGCGAGCCGTGGTATGAAGGTGTTGGAAGCTCACTGCAGAGGATGGTAAAAGCAGACTGATGTTTATTCCCTGCTGAAATATAAACTGGAGGCGCAGGTGAAAATTGCCAAACCTAATGAGCAATTTGGCAGATAAGACAGGCTGTCAGGCGACAGCATTTCAGCAGCGGGCACACTGTCTGTGAACCATGTTGTTTGTTCCAGAGGACTCCATTTAAATGCCATAAATAAAATCTTTTTTCTCACTTATTTGATATCCCAAAGAAGGTCTACTTTAGCCTTCAGATTTCCAGTTTAATAGCCAGCCGTCAGCACATGGCGATTTTGGTTACGTACTCTAAAATTGTCGGAAGTTTCTCTCTTCATGTGCTTCATCCATTAAAAAATGAACAAGGTACTATTTTCCCCTACATCAGATTATAAGTGATATCAGGCTTTAAAACACGCTAATAAAAGATAAGTGATCACTTGCTTCATTGGGCTGAAACATTTCATCTGTCGTCTTTGCATTGGAACACTCCAAAGTAACATTACGGTCTTCTCAATGTACTGTGTAACTTATATCTGCTTACTTTACTTGGGATCCTTTCCTCCCATTGAGCACATGAAAATTTAGACATGTGAGTGGCTTTTTACCATTGAAGGCATTGATATTTTGAACAAGGGACATTTGGAAAAGATTTTCATAACTTTGTTGAGTGTAACAGCTCCTTAGGAAGCTCCCAGCCCACCGGCCTTATTTCACCATTTGGAAACTGAAGCTAAATAATGTAAAACAACAGCATAGTGTGTGTGTGTGTGTGTGTGTCTGTCTCATAACTACAGCTCAGGGCTTGCTGTTCCATACAAGCAGAAGTATTACCAAAAATGTATGAACAATTAACTGCACCTTGAGATCCCTGTGTTGGTTTATTTGTGGCATTTCCAAATAAATCTGTTTTGGGGTCAAAGCATCTTTCAGTTCCTACTTGGCAACAGTATTTCTAAATTATCTTTAAGTAAACTAAACGTTTGGCCCTTACATGTAATTGTGTTTATGTGAAGCATTTACATTTTAAAAAAAACTTTACATATTGATAATATGTTAGAACCTCTGGAAATTGATCACCCAAGGGACTGTCACAAACTGGTCAACATACAGAGGTGGTCAACACAAGGAACTAGGCGTGCTGTACTGATGCGTACATGTGGTGCATGTCCAGTCTATGGAAAGTAGGTCAACTTTAGGTGGTGGTCAGCTATGGACAGTCTACTGGATTTTATACTTAATAATAGTGACTGGCAATCCATTGCCCTGAGAAGTATTAATTTTTTAGAGATTTTTCTAGCCCATGTAATCAGGTGTAGAATTGGCCTGTAGTTAGCAGATTATGCCTCAGACAGTGCTCTGGTATTCATCTGGAAAGCCTGTGTTCAGGGTTCAGAGTGCCAACGATGATATGATACTTTAGTGTAAGATGAGTCACAGATTTCACCAGCAGTTATCTTTGAAATTAGACCTAAACCAGGTACAACTGGACCCTTTGTACAACTCCCTGTGTTATTCAGATCCTGCTGAAATAGTAGAGAAAAGCAGTTTTAGAAATTTGTTCTTTCTACTCCCTCTCCCCCGCATTTCCCCACTGGTCAGTCACTTCCCTTCTCACTTCTTTTTGTCCTGGACTAGTATACTTTGTTTGGCTCTGAGGTTGTGCCTTTGTATGGGGATATACTTTATTTGCTCAGTTATAGTATCTGTTTATCTAATGCAAAAAATAGCCACTTACCCCTGAAAATTTGTGAAGGCAATATAGCTGTGCATATGTTAGGACAGTATAATTTAAATCAAAGCAAAGGGCACATTTCCAAATGGTAATAAGAAGTGTGTTATGTAGGGAAAATAATTATATCAAAGTGTTTGTTTTCAACAGACAATATTAGAGTACATTGGTGAAGAAACAAGATTTCTTTTTCATTTTCATCTTCCATTTCAACTGAGTATTTGGGTTCTTTTTTCTATGAGCGCTTGTCACCGAGAGACCCATCTCATGGACTGTTTTGTCAGCATGAAAGCCTGGTGGATAAAATCTTTTCTTCTATTCTGGCAGCACGTGGTATAGATCTCTTGTTTACTTCTTGAGAATATTTTGATTGTTTATTTTTTCATCGCTTTTACTGTTTGAAGCAGCTTTGTGTTCTTAGTTCTGCTTGCCTCTATTTGGCCCAGCTGGAGATGTCCCTTATGTCTTAGGATCATTGTGTCAACCCCAAGTAAGTAAAGGATGGAGAGGAAGCCACACAAAAGGCAGCAAGACGTTGATAAGACTTCCTCTGGTATCTTAACCTCCTCTGACTTCTCTGTTGAATGGACAACTGGTAGTCTCTGCAAGGGTTGGTTACCTCTTGAAGAGAAAAAGGCAACTTGATGTCTAAATCAGTTTCGTAATTCGTTTTGTGTTATGCTGTATATGGTCAATTCATTTGGATCGAGTTTTCTGTTATTAATTTATGAACTACTATTTTTAAGTTCATTGCCTACATATTAGCAAGTAATTCTTCTCCTTAATAAGAAGCCAGGAGCTGCAGCCTGTGCACCACAGCATAGCTTGTGCATGCCAAGGTGCACATGAGCACATGTGTGCCAAAGAAACCATTGGTGATAACGCCCTCTCAGAAATGAAGGTCTTTGTTGAAAACGGTCTTTCCTCCTTCCTGTAATCCTAGCACTTTGAGAGGCCAAGGCAGGTGGATCACTTGAACTTAGGAGTTTGAGAACAGCCTGAACAACAACGAGGCCCTGTCTCCTAGTACTAAAAGCAGAAAAACTAGCTGGGTGTTGTGGCAGACACCTGTAGTCCCCGCTACTCAGGAGGCTGAGGCAAGAGGATCACTTGAGCCCAAGAGTTTGAGGTTGCTGTGAGCTGTGACTCCAGGGCATTCTATCCAGGGTGACTGAGCCAGAGCCTGTCTCAAAAAAAAAAAAAAAAAGGTCTTTCCATGTCTTCTGTCATAGATTTGTTGCTTCCTTTAAATATTTTTCTCAAATTGACATTTGGAAGCACCTTCCCTTAATTATAATCATGAGTTTTGATAACTCCATAAATCGAGGATTATGATTTCATGTACTATTTCTCCCACTTGATCTTGGGAATCCAAACCATTCACCTTGCTTGTTGGTAAATACTGTCACACTCTATTCTCTGTGTGCACTGACTTTCTGTTCATGTTGTCTCCAAAAGTTGCAGAAACTTTTCTCTACCCTAAATTTTGGACTGTTCTAGGGATTAAGGTGTCATTTTTAATCTGTTCTAGGGGTTAAGGCGCCACCTATCCATGATTTTTCAACTCTTATTTTTACAGTAAAGTGTTAATACAGTGACTGCACCAGCTCGTTGCCTGTGCTGTAAATTGTGTCTCTGCCACATTTTACTAATGTTTATTTCTCATCCATTTGTCGTAATATCCTACCAATATTTAAAACATATATATGTGTGTGTGTACTCACAGATACACACACACACACACAGCTCATTTAGTGAAGTTTATGTATGGGAGGATTTTAAGGTAGCATGTAATTTTAGGAAAATAAATCATTGGCTCGGCGCCTGAGGCTCAACGGGCTAAGGCACCAGCCACATACACCTGAACTGGCGGGTTCGAATCCAGCCTGGGCCCACCAAACAACAATGACAGCTGCAACCAAAAAAAATGGCCAGGCATTGTGGCAGGTGCCTGTAGTCCCAGCAACTTGGGAGGCGGAGGCAGGAGACTCGCTTGAGCCCAGGAATTGGAGGTTGCTGTGAACTGTGATGCCATAGCACTCTATCTAGGGTGACGGTTTGAGGCTCTGTCTCAGAAAAAAAAAAAAAGATAAATTACTTAAGATAAATGTTTAAAGATAAAACATTTAAGGTGGAAAATTATGCTTGGATCATTAGCAAATCCTCAAGCTAGTCATAATAGGGAAAACACAGTAACCAAAGGGCATTTCGGAACACTGCTAGGTTACTCAACCTATCATCACGTTTAATTAAAATGTCAATTTGAGTTGTTGCTGATCCATTGGCTAATTTTTTATTTAAATCAGGGTAAGAAGTCCTTATTTTAAATATAGAATTTATATTAATGAGTTGGAAAAAAAATATTCTATTGCTTGGCAGAGATGTTACAGCCTAAAGATTTATGACTCAGAATAAGAAAAACCAGCTAGTGACCAGTTTGCGTAAGTAGCATGTGAGTATCTGCTTGTATTTAATATTAGCCGTTTCGTTTGTATCTAGACTAAGGGGGTTGGGACTCAGAGGCAGAAACAGGACACAGATGTATCAGCATTTACAGAACCCAAAACTGCACTGAATTTTGAGTAAGGACCTGTGATCCATAGTTAGGGCTTAGGAAGATTGTGCTTCCCTCACGAGGAGGGCAGGGAAGGTCTAGGCTTTTGTTTCTGTGTCTGGTAAAAGTTTGCTTTCTTATAGATGGTTTCTTCTTGCCTGCATCTTTACATAGTAGATGAAACAAACAAGCTCCATTGGGCTTCTTTAGAAATAAGGACACTAGGCTCGGCGCCTGTGGCTCAAAGGGCTAAGGCACCAGCCACGTACACCTGAGCTGGCGGGTTTGAATCCAGCCTGGGCCCACCAAACAACAATGATGGCTGCAACCAAAAAATGGCCAGGTGTTGTGGCGGGCTCCTGTAATCCCAGCTACTTGGAAGGCAGAGGCAAGAGAATCGCTTGAGCCCAGGAATTGGAGGTTGCTGTGAGTTGTGATGCCACGGCACTGTATCCAGGGTGATAGCTTGAGGCTCTGTCTCAAAAAAAAAAAAAAAAAAAGACACTAACTATAGTCACGATGGTGGAGCCTCCCTACAGGCCCTACTCCTTAATATCATCACCTTAGGGGTTAGGATTTCAATGCATGAATATCTGGGCCAACAGCATACACTCCATAGAGCCAGGGTGGTCTCCTTATGTCAAGACGGCACACATTCCATAGAGCCAGGATGGTCTCCTTGCATCAAGACGGTGTACACTCCATAGAGCCAGGATGGTCTCCTTACGTCAAGATGGCACACACTCCGTAGAGCCAGGATGGTCTCCTTACGTCAAGATGGCGTACACCCCATAGAGCCAGGATGGTCTCCTTGCATCAAGACAGCATATACTCCATAGGCCAGGATGGTCTCCTTGATGGTCTTATGTCAAGACGGTATACACTCCATAGGCCAGGATGGTCTCCTTATGTCAAGATGGCGTACACTCCATAGAGCCAAGATGGTTTCCTTACATGAAGACAGCGTACACTCCATAGAGCCAGGGTGGTCTCCTTACATCAATATGGCACACACTCCATAGAGCCAAGATGGTCTCCTTACATCAAGACGGCATACACTCCATAGAGCCAAGATGGTCTCCTTACATGAAGAGAGCATACACTCCGCATACACTCCATAGAGCCAAATGGTTTCCTTACATGAAGACAGTGTACACTCCATAGAGCCAGGGTGGTCTCCTTTACGTCAAGGTCTTTACCTTAATCACATCTGTGAAGTCCCTTTTACCGTGTAATGGCAATTCCTAGGGATTAGGAGGTGACACCTTTAGAGGGACCATTCTGCCCGTATTTTTGAGTAGTGTGACAAAAGCACCACTTTGTTTCCTATAAATTGATGAAATCAATTCCATGATCAGGAAGAGATCTCATCAGGTGAGAACGTACGTCTGACCCAACATTCGTGGGACGATCATTTAGATTTATGTACATTGGGAAGGAAAGTAGTGAGTAGTGATACTCACCTGTTTAGTAGTGAGTAGACATACTCTCCTGTTTAGTGAGTGTTTCTTTGAGACCATTTTTTGTTGACATGAGCCAACTGGGGCAGTATTTGTAGAAATAAAACTCTAGCCATCATTTTGTAATTATGTTTGCTTGATTAAAAACAAATCTGCAGTAGCAAAGGTTGGTTGACATTTAGCTATTTTGCATAATTTAAAAGATTTTTTAATAAATACTGATTTTCATGTGATAGGTGTGACAGTTTGATTAGAGGAAAATTTATTCAAATTGTAAATACCAGACATGTCGGGCAGTTTCATTCTTTCACAAGTGCTCTCTTGTTCAAGCTCTGTCTCTTCCCTACCTTGTGATTTGTTTTACTTGTAAGCATTAAAAGTTATTATATGTTATGTTATCATAGCGTTACTTATGTTATTGGAATGTCTGTGATATTGTAACCTAAGTTACTGGACAATAAGTTAAGTATTGGATATAGCTTGCATTTGTGAACCTCTGTATCAGTTTCTGCTTTATGTTTGTTTATTGTGTTTTGAAGAAAGGCTTTTAAGATGAGTCTTTATGAGTATATTGACCTAAAGGCCCATTTTTCTATTACCGCAACTTAGTTTTTTTTTTAATTGTGAAGAAGTGGATTTTTGGGAGAATTAAGACATTTCCATGGCTTGGTATCTATGGCTCAGTGGCTAGGGAGCCAGCCACATACACCAGAGCTGGTGGGTTCGAATCCAGCCCGAGCCTGCTAAACAACAATGACAACTACAACAAAAAAATAGCCGGGCGTTGTGGTGGGCACCTGTGGTCCCAGCTACTTGGGAGGTTGAGGCAAGGGAATCGCTTAAGCCCAAGAGTTTGAGGTTGCTGTGAGCTCTGAGTCCAGGGCACTCTACTGAGGGTGAAATAATGAGACTCTACCTCAAAAAATAAAATAAAATAAGGAAATGTCTTTTTTTATTTGAAGTAAAGCACCCTTTTCTAGTTTTATGTATGTGTCCTGTAGTCTTCTTTATTATGTAGTTGTTTTTTTTTTTTGAGGCAAAGTCTCACTGTCACCCTGGGTGGAGTGCTATGGTGTCACAGGTGACACAGAAACCTCAAACTCTCGGGTTTGAGCAGTCCTCTTGCCTCGGCCTCCCAGGTAGCTGGGACTACAGATGCCCACCACAACACCCGGCTGTTTGTAGAGATGGGTCTTGCTCTCGCTCTTGCTCAGGGCTGGTCTTAACTCCTGAGCTCAGGCAATCCACCCAGTTTAGCCTCCCAGAGTGCTGGGATTATAGGCTGAGACACCTTGCCCAGTTGTTCTATAGTTATCCATGTACCTCTCTAGTATGTAAATGTTTATAAAACCGGTATCACATCTTTGTCAACCCTGTGTACTTCTAATAGCAGCCCTTAGTGTCCTGGGTTCCTTAGCCATGGATTCCACCGATACTGGCTTGAAAATATTCGGGAAAAAATTTGTACTGAACATGCACAGACTGTTTCCTGGTCATTATTTCCAAAATGATGCAGTATAACAGCTATTTTAATAGCATTTATACTGTGCTGTGTATTACAAGTAATCTGGAGAGAAAGAATGTGGGCGGATATGCATAGGTTATATGCAAATACTGGGCTACTTTATGTCAGGACCGTGAGAATCTGTGGGTTTTGGTATTCGCGGGAATTCCTGGAACCAATTGCATGCAGACTCCTAGGGTGGATTGTATTCCTTTTCTTAGGGTCCCCCCCCCCCCAGACTGGCGGTGGAATGGCCTAATGCCATTCTTGGACAGAGTTGATTTGGAGAGACAGGATATTCAGTTCAGTTCAGGTTCTAGATAAAGCAGTGTGATAAGAGAGCATTCCTGTGTATTAAATACAAAATTTCAATATCTTTGTATCCTACAGGTACACTTGATCTTTTAATATTATTTACACTTTTTTAATAGGAATGATTTTTACACTGAAGGAATGTTTTATTTCTAATCATATTTTCCACCAGATATTATTTTTCTTTTTTTTTTTTTTTTGAGACAGAGCCTCAAGCTGTCACCCTGGATAGAGTGCTGTGGCATCACAGCTCACAGCAACCTCCTGGGCTCAAGCGAGTCTCCTGCCTCCGCCTCCCAAGTAGCTGGGACTACAGGCGCCCGCC